>MU159328.1:0-24798 GCA_015888305.1 Antheraea pernyi | reverse complement strand
TTCGCAGGCCGGCATGACAGCGGCGACCGGCGATGGATAGTGTGTCACTCGGTGGTGGCCATTGTTTTTGGATTGTACTGTGCTTACTATCAGGCACAGTGCAGTCATTTTGGACTTGCTGCAATAAAAAAAAATGCACCGTCATGTATTGGGGCAAGATAATGATCAAAATCTAGTCTTCTTCTTCTGACATCCGTGTCCAAATTTTGTAATTCCACGGTATCATCTGTATTTTTTTTTTTACAATAGCACAATGACGGGGCCTACACATAATGTTAGCACAGTAGTCTCTAAGCCACGCTGACCCCCGAAAGATGAATAACTCGTCGCCGATTGTCGCTGTCATTATTCTCAGCTGCTGGGCATACAGTGACTGATCCCGATTAAGATTTTTTACATTTTTACATAAAAATATATTTACGCATCTACATGAGATATATTCAGGACAATGACAAATACATAAAAGGAATCTTACAAATTCAATTGTTTTACAATGTTTACACATTCTTCTTGAATTCCAGTGTTAGCCTGATTCTTTAGAAGGTATTCATTTACTTTTTAACAAAGCCGGTTCTCTGTTCCAGTCTAAATTAATTAACTTTCTTGAATGTATACGGATGGCCGAGGGACAATAAAAGAATTAACTCTTAGCTTAAAATAAATTATCTCTTTGAATTATCATCGCTTGGATTTCGAGTGCTCTGCAAAGACCGTTATATTATTTTTTGTGACGTTTATTATTGTTTTATATTTTATCTGGTTCCTACTGCAAAAACCTTCCGCTTTTTTGTTTTGGTATTACAGTTTCTATAGGTTAATTCTTAATTTTACTAAAAAAATATACCAAAACATATTAAGTTTTATTATTAATATTTGTAATTTTGTAACTTGCAAATATAATGTAAGCGTATTAATAACGAATGTAACTATTTATGTTTTGTAAAAATATATAACATGAAGAGATAAACGAGATAGAGTTTCTTGCCGGTTCTTCTCGATGACTGGGTTTTTTCCGAACCGGTGGTAGCTTTGACGCTCATAAACGCCTTCTCAGGGCCTAAATTGAATAAAGGCTTTTTAAATATCTTACTCTAAAATCTGTAAACTTATAAAATATATTTCTGAATAGGTAAATTAAAATTTATTGATTAAAATAATTGAAAAAAAATACTGCTAATATGTACACTTTTTATACTGTATTTAAAACTACACACTAATCACTTTACACATTAATCTTACTTACACATTAATCTGTAGAAATAGTATAAAAGTTAAGAGATTTTGTGTTTATTATTTATATAAACGCACTAATTTCTGGAAGTAAGAACCAAATGTAGCTATTTCGATGTAGTAAATGTATTCAGAAAGGTTTTAAATCATATCATATTATGGTGAGGCAGGTGTGTAAATAGCCGGCGCGATATAGGAACTTATTATATGTCTATACTCCGAGCATGTGAAAGTATGTGACCGATACGGAAGGTGTATTTTTTTTTAATAATATAGGAGGCAAACGAACAGGCGGGTCACCTGATGTAAAGTGATCACAGCCGTCAATAGACACTAGCAACACCATGGTAGTCGCAACTGCGTTGCCAGCCTTTGTTTGGAAAGGGAGAAGGGGTAGGGGTAATGAGGAAGGGAGGTGAGTAGAGAGGAAAGAGGAGGTGGGTCTCCGGCGCTCTCACTGACCGAACGAAACGCAAAAATGCGAGCACTGTTACTTCACGTCGGTTTTCTGGGAAAGGGTAATACTACCCCGGGCGAGCCGACCCATTCATGCTGAAACCAGTAATAGCTTTAGCGTGGCTCTGTCACCTTAGTATATAGCACTTTCGCTTACCTAGTTGCTGGAAGCGGCTGCCTGATCCTCGCATATCCACAAGTATCACGAGTATTAAAGGGTGCTGGTGGCCACCCGATCTTTCACACACGTAACACACACAACGTAATGTTTACACTAAGACGAAATATGCGGAGACAGTTTTTTATTACACTAAACTGGTTTAGATAAAGGTTTAGCAGTAATTGTGCGTAATTAATGCGCACACGATGGCAAGCGGGTCGTGTATTTGCAACAGTATCGCGAAGAATGCAAGAATGCAAGAATGTCAAAAGGTTTGGGGTGTAAGGGGTGTCGAATAACATCGAAGACTTGAGACATCCAAGCCAACCTCACCTGCACGTGGTGCACCCTGCTGAATAACGAATGAGGCAATGGCGAAAGCGGGGTGAACAACGAATGAGGCAATGGCGAAAGCGGGGTAGTAGGTTTTACAGCCTGACTGGGTCACAACCACCATATATATAGCGAAAAAGCCTATCATAGTGATTCGCTTCTGCGGGTCGCGTTTCGGGATCAGCCTGTGCATATCCAGCCTTTCGCAGGCCGGCATGATAGCGGCGACCGGCGATAGATACTGTGTGTCACTCGGTGGTCGCAAGTGTTTTTGGATTGCACTGTGCTTACCATCAGGCACAGTGCAGTCATTTTGCCGTGCTACAATAAAAAAAAGACAAAGTCGCCCCCATAGCGACACAACTTATCATTTTTAAACTAGATGGCGGCACATCCACCTCACCATATTATGTTATGACCATTAAATGCATAACAATTACCATCAAATCACAATATATGCTAATAAAGAAGAAAATAATAGTAATGGAGGCTGTGGGTGGGATAAAATAAACGTGATTAAAACCGTGTAGCGCAGTTAGTTATTATATAAAACCTAATTATTATAAAATATAGTGTATGTCACTCAATGATAATTTTACTTTCTATTCTTGAAAGAATTTCGAAAGACCATCGATAATATCTCCTGCAAACCTTATCTGTTCGTAGTTGAAAAAGGTCGACCGACCGCAGGTCTTGTAAGTGGTAGAGCCACGCTGAAGCTATTATTGGTTTCAGCACGAATGGGTCGGCTCGTCCGGGGTAGATCCACCCTCTCAGAGAAAACCGACGTGAAGTAACAGTGCTTGCACACTGTTGCGTTTCGTTAGGACAGTGAGAGCGCCGGAGGCCCACCTCCTCTCTCTTCTCCCTTTCCCCCAAACACAGGTTGGCAACGCACTTAACATCAGGTGACCCACTTGTTCCTTTGGTTGCTATGACATAAAAAAAATACAAACCGACATGATCTAAAATTCCGACTCCTATATAGAGAAATTTAAATGAAATGAAATAGGTTTTGCCCGTTACATTTAGGCTAATTCAAACTTACTACACCATTCTCTTATATGATGCAACATCTTGAGCCGAAATTTTTCACAACACAATATTAAAGTCATGGACACCTTACATAAACAATATACGAGGTGTATTGTATATATTAAAAGTGACATATATTACTTAATTTGTTTAAATTTGTATATTCTGTAACAGAGATCATGTTTTGTGCAATAATTCGAATTTGAGTTTAATTTTTGCCCTACCTTTTCAACATCCAAATAACGCCGAATAGATTACAGTGAATATTTTAATATGTAATATTATAAAGTCATAAATATTATATCAAATTATATAAAATTATTTATAATGTTATTACTTAGACACCATGTTCTAAGACATAGGATGTAATAAAATTTAGTGAACCGCAAACCGCTTGAAAGGCACCAAAGCGTGAGATTTCCTTAGGAACGTGCCTATGTTATAACTTTTAGTTCAATAACAGATGTACTTATAAAATTAAATTTACATGTTATTCTCCATATCAAAAAGTTATTGTATTCCTAAAATTCTAATTGTTCTGAAATTTGTAAAATTATGAAAGAAAGGCGGTTAAAGTACCAGAGATTGATAATAAGTATTTTATATCGAAGTTATCTAGTTATTGGAATTATATTTATTTATAGTTAGCAGTTCCAAATTGTAAAGTCGAGACAGACTTAAAGACTGCCAACAGAAGTGAAAACTCAAAATAATCGAATAACTGTGTTTTTTATTTATTTTTAAATATATTATATTCCGAAGTATATATAATGTTTGGCACAAGTATGATAAGTCGTTTAGTGACTCGAGGTCATCGGTGACGTCAACCCACAAGTATTTCGCCAATCAAATTAATTTTACCTACAAATACGCAGCTAGCTAACCTATAATTTTTTCTCTTACCAAAAATAGCTCAACGCAGTTAAAGAAGTTTTCATTTAAAAAAAACTTTATTCACTAGTAAGGGAAAATGATACTACTTTACAATATTTGTATCGAAATATCATGGCATTCTACAATTAACAACACTAACATAATATATAAAAAGGAGATCTTAAACACGTCACTTTTATTTGCTGTATGCGTTTGCGAAACTCAATATTTACTTTGATCGATTTATTAGATCTTACCACAATGTTACGCACCTAATCGAAAACTTTCTCTTTATACTTCTCAGCTCTCTAGACCCTTCAACGGATATTTATTATGTACACTAGTTTATTCTTGCGGTTTTGGTATCTTTGAAATCTATTTGCGTTTTTTAATTTATATTTAAAGAGGCATATGCTATGATTGTATATTCTTCTTTTTGTCCTCTTGTTCCCCCGGACATTATCCGAGACTTTATATATTTATTTATGACTATTGCTTTCGAACTTTTTTTTGTTCTTTGCAACTTCCGTTTTCCTTTTCTATTTATCTCTTTTTTTTTGCTATTTCTGCCACGTGTTCCATGATCGTCAGCAGCAGCTCTCTAGTGTCATCATCCTCCACTATTTTATGTAATACCCCTTCTGTGAGTTCGATGCCTATCTGGGATTGGAGGTTACACCTGGACGAGTTTATGTCTAAAATATTGTAAAAAAGGGCTTTAAAAATAAAAGCATACAAATTGGCAAATATATTATTTTATTCTATTACTAACTTCTGCCCGCGACTTCGTCCGTATGGAATAGTCACTTTGGGCTAACACGCAGCAGAAGCTCTGAAATGGAAAAAAAACGATTTGCAACACTCTTCATTGTCGCTCCGTTCATATTAGTTTTAGCGCGATAATATACAGCCTGTACCTTTCTCGATAAATGAGCTATCTAACACTGAAGGATTTTTTCCAATTAAACCAGTAATTCCTGTGATTAGCGTGTTCAACCAAATTAGTTAAATATACTCTTCCCTCGTACTAAGCTCGAGCCATCATGATAGAGTGGACCGATTTTATTGAAACAAAGGCTAGGTTACTCCCGAAGATATGCTTTATGATTTATTGTAAACCCAGTTTATAATATTAGTATACTCGTAGATTACTATTTTTCTCTTGTACTTACCTCGAGCCGTCATTCAAATTACAATAACTTTTGATAGAGTCGAGCGATTTTAATGAAACAAAGACTACGTTACTCTCGAGGACATGCTTTATGATTTTCTTTGAGAGGTTTTATTGTGAACTCTGTACTTTACTAATGATGCGTGTTTATACAAACAGACAGACAGACAGACAGACAGACATTTCTAAAAATGATTGAAATGTCTTTTATTACTTATTCCTAGACACCTCCAATATTTTTTTCACGAAAATCAAAAAGTAAAGACACGTTAAATTTTCCATTCTTATTTTTTATATCATAGGTGGTAAACGAACAGGTGGGTCGGGTCACCTGATGTTAAGTGAGCACCACCGTCCATGGACATTAACAATACCTGAGAGGTCGCAAGTGCGGTGCCACCCTTTGGGGTAGGGTTAGAGGAGGGAGAGGGAGAGGAGAGAGGAGAGGGGAGGGGAGATGGGCCCCCGGCGCTCTCACTGACCGAACGGAACGCAACAATGCAAGCACTGTTACTTCACGTCGGTTTTCTATGAGAGGGTGGTACTACTCCGGACGAGCCGACTCATTCGTGCTGAAACCAGTAAAAGCTTCAACGTGGCTCTACCACCATAATAAATTATTATATGTATAGATATAAATAAGTGTAAATCTTCCAGTTTACTGAATACAAATCGAACCTTGAAATCTACAGTATCACTTAATGCTCTTTAGAGATAATACGAGCAACGATTAAATTGTTAGTTGGTGTGGATTTTTATTCAATACTTTCTTCTTATTACTGCCTAGCTTTTGCCTGCAGCTTCGCTCGCACTAAAACTAATTTGACCTATCCTTTGAGAATAGTACTTGTTGCTGTTTGAAGAGAAGGTTTGTCCTTTTCACAGTTCCCTGATAACGTATATTAACTATGTCATAATGACCGGTTGAGTAGTTAAGTCGTAAAAGCAGAACAAAGAAATAAATATACAAACTCGCATTCGTATTTATGACATTAGGATTTTTAAATTTTATACATTTCGTCTTTACTGATACTAGATAAAACGACATATTTCCCAAATTGATCAATTTTACGAACTTGATCGTTTCATTAAATATATAAATTAGTATAATATATACTGTCAGCACTCTTCGTACTACTATTGACTTACTATTGACTACAGCTGGGGTGTTACTAATGACTTGACACGCCATTGGTTGAAAGTTATCTGCCGGTCGTATCTCGACCGAATTGCTATAAAAGGCGACTCTGTCGAGTCATTGGGAACGTAGTCCGGTGAAGCTGTAGAGGCCTCTAAAAAGGCCAATAGCGTAGTCAGTTCGAAAAAAAGTCATTGGGAACATGCTTGCTCGGTCGTCTTTCTGGAAGGTTGTATCGCGTGATTGTTGTTGTATTGCGTGAGTTCTTTCCAATTTACATTGTTATTTGTATTTCTCTGGGTTTTTATGAATTATTGTGTTACTTGAGATTTAATTGTTGATGTGAGTTTTCGTGTAGACATATGTAGTTGTGTTATTTTTTATATAAATCCATTTCTGGTATTCTAATATCGGAAGTGGGATTTATTTTTGAATTCGATTTACTTTTTGGTATCTAATAATACTATCTATAATCTACCAACCTAATACAACATGTAAAAACAGTAGGTACATGATTTGTAAACCGACATACACATATATTATTTAGGTTGATATTTGTATAGATTGGTGATATTATAACGAAACGTTAGTTAGCAATAAGAGCAACGAAGCTACCCTCTTGGGATATTTTACCGATAGTGCTTCTCATCATTTAATTAATTACGTGCCGAGACTTATATGAGAATTCGTACTCTTATGATATGAAGTTACAAGAACGATAACTTCATTTATTATATACATGTAGCTTATTAAGCATTTAGTTATATCTTCTATCTTAATATTAACGTCATATTTCTTTTACTGCTTGTTGTTAATATTGCCAAATTATTATTAATATTTTTGAAGTGAAACCTTGTCTAGCCGCGGTAGGCGATTTAAAAATAAATTCATTTGGTACGGGAAACATTTAAGGGTTTTAGATCGGTAAAATCTCGTGATTTCGCGTCACCGATGACATCGACATGCTCATGACATATTGCGCTTGCATTATACTAGCGAAGCGTAGTGTAGCAGCATAGTGACCTGTATACATATAAATGATATTATGTATTGTGCTTTTTAGTCCATCATATTTTTGAATGAATTAATAAACTGTGTAAAAATATATATAATTATTGCTCCGAGTGCGATACATAGACATAGTTTCAATTTACAAATTATAAAAATGTACACTATAATTATTTAAAAAATTCAAAAAAGTACTCAGGTTCTACATTGTTTTGAGTTTACACTTCTGCCCGCAGTTCTTACTACCTTGATTTTTTGTTAATACCTATTTTAATTATTGAGTACTTTTAAACATATTTTGTTGTTTTTCGAACTTAATATATTTGTGTGTATATTATATACTGATTTCTCAAACTATCTCAAAATTTGTTTAAAGTCGTTCAAACTCTCCGTATAATAAACATCAATATAAGTTATTTTCCGAATTCTCAGCCCTATTTACCAATCTATGAAATCTCTCATTCCGCATGTACCAGCCCTTGTAGTTTGAATAATGAATACTCCGCGGCCTCGGCATATTGCCCCGTTTTCGTTTTTAATTTTACATTATTTAGATGAATAAATTATAAGAGAGAAGCGAACGAGGCAGCATATATAACGTTCTATTGATTTGTTTTCATTTAAGAGCAAAACTGTCAGTGTTATTCAAATTACTCTATAAACTATGCAGTAATCTACCAGGTTCTTAAGAGCGTGTTGTCGTTATAAACTACTAAATAGCTACCTATATACTTAATAATATAATCGTAATTTGAAGTCATTTTTTCTCTTACTTGAGTAATATTATGAATGTAGAGCCCAAAAGAAATTTATAATAATAATGCCATCCTGTAGATGTCACATACTGCGAACCAAAACCCTCTTCCCGCTAAAAGATACGAACGTAGTCACTACACCAGCTTACGGCGTATGGACGATTTGAAACACAGAGAAAGTCTTATTTTTCTACACAATGCCACATACAATATAATAATATTTCTCAGATGCAGGCCCTCTCATGATGTTTTCCGTTACCGTCAACTAATAGTATAACCAGTTTTAGATGATTAAACGTAAACGAATTCCAGAAAATCGTTAGTAAATGTCGAAATTTAAATACGGGGGCATCGAATTGTCTATATTTATATATCTATTCTATGAAATCTCTCATTCCGCATGTACCAGCCCTTGTAGTTTGAATAATGAATACTCCGCGGCCTCGGCATATTGCCCCGTTTTCGTTTTTAATTTTACATTATTTAGATGAATAAATTATAAGAGAGAAGCGAACGAGACAGCATATATAACGTTGTACTGATTTGTTTTCATTTTAAGAGCAAAACTATCGGTGTTATTCAAATTACTCTATAAACTATGCAGTAATCTACCAGGTTCTTAAGAGCGTGTTGTCGTTATAAACTACTAAATAGCTACCTATATACTTAATAATATAATCGTAATTTTAAGTCATTTTCTCTCTTACTTGAGTAATTTTATGAATGTAAAAAGAAAAAAGAAATTTATAATAATAATGCCAGCCTGTAGATGTCACATACTGGGAACGTAAACCCTCTGCCCGCTAGAATATACGAGCGTAGTCACTACATCAGCTTACGGCGTATGGACGATTTCAAACACAGAGAGAAAGCCTTATTTTTCTACACAATGCCACATACAGTATAAGAATATTTCTCAGATACAGGCCCTCTCATGATGTTTTCCGTTACCGTCAGCTAATAGTATAACCAGTTTTAGATGATTAAACGTAAACGAATTCCAGAAAATCGTTAGTAAATGTCGAAATTTAAACACGGGGGCATCGAATTGTCTATATTTATACATCTATTAAGATACATATAGAACCTATATACAAGCAATTATTATATCTGGTTAAACACGGTAATCTCCAAAATTACTAGACGAATTTTCTTGATTTTTTCACCGGTGACTTGCACGCAGCTTGTAATAATATATAAGCTATTTGTCGTCCAAATCAATTCATAGAAAAATACACCTTAATTTAAAAAATTTGGATTATAGAAAATTCGAAATGTTTTCGATGTCAGTCGATCTTAGGGTAAGCTGCTTTTTCGACCAGCTCTATATGACACTTTCCCATGTTACTGAAAGATAGTGATGCAAACAAGATTTTTTTTCAGTAACATGGGGTGTAAGGGGTGTCGAATAACATCATAAGACTTGAGACACCCAAGCCAACCTCATCTGCACGTGGTGCACTCTGCTGAACAACGAATAATGCAGTGGTGATAGCGGGGTGGTAGGGTTTTACAGCCTGATTGGGTCGCAACCACCATGTACATGGCGAAAAAGCCCGTCATAGTGATTCGCTTCTGCGGGTCGCGTTTCGGGATCAGCCTGTGCATATCCAGCTTTTCGCAGGCCGGCATGATAGCGGCGACCAGCGATGGATATTGTGTCACTCGATGGTCGCCATTGTTTTTGGATTGTACTGATGGTAAGCATACGATCAGGCATAGTGCAGTCATTTTGCCGTGCTACAGTAAAAAAAAATACATAACACATCAAACGTTGTACATAGCGTAGATTAATAAGTCAAAAAGAAATTTAAAATGCATACGAAGTTACTGACATAGCAAGTTTATAATGTTATCTTTACTGTAAGCGATGTAATATAAAAAAGTATATTTATTTTGTTCTTATCGTTTTATTTTTAGTAACTTAAACGGAAATTATTAGGTAATTATTCAATCATATGTTTAACGTATCCGCCAATTTGTAACAATTACAACCGAAATAAATCGATGTGATAATTATATTTCGCGAATTAATTAGATAACCTTCGAGAAATATAACTATTTATAAAACAAATTACAAATGAAATTATAACTACCAACACAACAGTTTCTAATAGAAGGTCACCGATATCAGTTCAGTTGACATCATAGTTTGGGCTTTTTTTTATTCTGTCACGTGGTAGTTGGGATCTCAAAATGATACGTCCTATATTAAAGACAAGCGTTTAATTACTTACTTACTATTACATACGGCTATATACCTAGCCTCTACGTGCACATATGCACACCACCATAATTCTTTTTTTTAACAACCAATCTAGTAGATTATTACTGCCATTATCGGATAGGCAATGATTGCTATTATCGAATAGGCAATGATATTACAAGTTTCTTGCGATTTCAATGAACTAACAAGATGGTGGCCGTCTTGTTAGAACTTTCCAGGGAGTTTTTGTTGCAAGTCAGAATCTATACTCCGTGGTATTATTTACGGTCCACTTCACTTATACACAGTAACCAAACTATATTACGTAAAACACTACCAATATTACATTACATAGAGCCAAATAACACAAGATTATGAATAAAATATAAAATCCACTCCATGACATTCCAAGATCCCGCCAAAAACTCAATAGTTTGGGTTCAAGGTAATAATAAAAGTGTAAAACTTTAAATCATAACTGCACAGATATTTGTTTAATAAACAAAATATAGTCTGAGATAACTTATCTAATATTTATATTAGAAGAGCGAGTCGCATTATTTTGAAGTGAAACTTCTAATGCGACTTCCAACATGGTTGTGTTAAACGTTTAACGCTAAAGTGGGAATAGAAAGAGACAGAGCGAGAGTGAATGCGTGACACTCGAACGCATGCGTGTAGTATACCTGTTACAGGCCATCGCGAGCGTTAGCAACGAGTAGCGGCCAATATTCCTTGATGCAGTTTTTGCAAGAAATATTGAAAAAATAGAGCTCAAACATTTCGTATCTTACTTTCTCCACTCGAAAATGATAATTAAAAGATGCAATCAATTGTGAATGTATTAATAAAGTTTGTCTTAAAGAAGCAATATGATTTCACTAAAAATCAATTTCTTCCCCTTCCTATTTTCATTTCCACATTCCGAAGATTCACTTCTTCTGCGCGGAAAAACTTCTTCTGCCACGCACTATTTTTTCTTTAAATTTACCACGAGAACTTTATTTAGAATGATGAAATAATAATCCTATTAAATTTTTGAAATACTAATGCTAATATTAGGAACTGCTTCATCACTATTTTCCATTTTCATACAAATTATGATTATTATTTTATTATTAATTATGATAATTATTATTTTTGTAATATAGTAGTTATAATTATTGCAATGACTGATAACGTGTGTTTGATATGATTGTTTGGATAAATCTGCTGTTTTAAAACCTATTTAAAGTTAAAATTCAATTTATTAACAGTTTCACGATTTTTCACGTTTGCTACGAAGTAATCGTTTAAAAATCGAAAATATTTATACTGCGTATTCTTGAATTGCAAGTTATTTTCCTCAATAAAATATCATTCTTCCGTGTATTCGATAATAAATATGTTGAAATTTGTTTTTACTTCATTATATATATGTTAAGCAAATATATATATATGTTAATATATATATAATACATTTCTATAAATCAGATGTAATTTAGATCAAGCGCTCGCCTTAGTAGTCCGATGAAATTGTAAAGACCTTGCCAGGCTAAAAGAGTGGTGAGTTCGAAAAAAAAAGATATTTCGAAACAGATTATATTATTGTTTTAGTATACAAATAAACAATTGAAAGTTTATCAGAATTAAGTGGTGCCAGAGTCTCCACGTTTTTCGACAAGGGCTTGGCGACGTGTACTTGTATTATGGCGAAAATCCTATTTCTTATAACATTCTAATTAGAACGTTTTTAAAGTATAGAAGTATAAAAGTTATATAAGTAAACAATCGTACAGAATTAATTAATTCTATCGCTATTTACAATGTACTAATATCACTAAGAATTAATAAAATATTACCATAAATGTAATAATATAAATATTACATAATGACAACTAACTTACCTTTAGAAGTTAAATGTTCTAGAATAGAGGAATAATGAAGAGGGCCCACCTCGGCCGGAAGCCATTTCTCCGTCGCACGACGTTCCGGTGCGGCGATATCCGGTGCAGCTCAATTTCCTGGAGCGTGGAAATTTCCAGTTTTTATTTGCTCCCTTGATTCCTACGTGAAAATATTTTATCTCAAACTGTTATCATGTTTACTATGGAGGCTTGATTTTGGATGTCCGTATCGTCTCGTTATAAATGGTTGCACGACAAAAATACATACGTAAAGGGTCATCATACAGTTACAAAATCGCGAGCAGTCCCGTGTCACACAGAGTGCGCGTTTCACAGCTGTCAGTGATAACATGACACCAGATGTGTATTATCTCTTCATTTTTCACGCTGTTTGCAATTTATTTTTGTATCTTTTGTTTTCGGTTTGTTATTGTCACAAAAGGTCGGACGGAACCAACTTTTTATTTTATATCACTATCTATATACGTAAAAAAATAACCTGACTGAGGGAAAATTTCGGATTTTCATACAAACTTAATACCATTTTTCATCACTTGAAATTCCAAAATTCCAGAAACCCTTTGTGCCCACCTACAGTGTAAAAAGGAGTCCGCATGTAAATTTTAAAGGCCATAGCTTTAGTAGTTTAGCGTTGAAATGTCAGCCAGTCAGTTGTTTTTTTATAGATAAAAATATAAATTTATGACCCATTTAGGTATCCTGTATGTTTTGGATATGAACATGTCCATGAGATATATTCCGATGAGTATGCCTTATATGATCAATAATATTTTCTTGACGTTATAGATAATATCCTAAGACAGAATTGATAATTATGCTCAACTTACAAAAGTCAATGTGTAAGAATCGAACCAGCGACCTCTACACTCAGCAGCACGTGAGCTACTACCTACTTACCAACTGTACCACGAAGCTTATCAACTGTAGTCAAAAGCAAGTTAAAGCAAGCGATTGCTAATTATACGAAGATAAATTTTAGTAAACTTGTAGAAAGTGAGAAATATTATAGTGTTTACTTACCTGTTTTGAAAATGAAACTACGGAGATAAATAAAACCTCTGGAAAAAACTTTTTTGTCAAAAGAGGAAATGACAAAGTGATATTATTATTTTTACAATCCATCAATCAATCTTATCATATTTGTCATTTTACGAAGATTTGCAAATACTAGTTTGTTTTTACCAAATAGTAGATATTACATATATAGCTAATTACAATTAATAATATAATTACGATGCCACTTGGATGGGAATGCAGAGCAAAGTTTATAAAACAATTACCTCCGAAACCAACTGAGCACAGAGGTACCCTATCGGCTGAAACACAAGCACCAGGGCCGAATAAGTACACAACGCCAGAAATAGTCTGTAAGTGTATCATTATTTCGAATATAAACACAATCCAATGACTGGACTATTCTGCATATTGTATACATTTCTTCTAATATCGTGGCTAAATGTACGTAAATGTCTGCAATTTCATTTCAATTGCAATTTGAAATAAGTATAGGGTTGTTCAGGACCCCAAATTTAGTACCTTTGTCTCTTCCGTTTCTTAACAAACTCTATTTTTTTAAATTTAATAGCTGTGAATGAACTTTTATGTTATTAAAAAAACTTGGGAAATGATTCTTTTCTTACTATCGACGAGTCCAAGTCCAGAGCCTTTATTTATAAGTATCTGTTGGTTTTCTTTCACAATCCGTATATTTACTTGCCTACAACGTTTGTACTCTCTGAACAAAAAGGTTTAATAATATGGAAACTTTTCTTTATTAACAATGGTCGAATTTCGATTACTAGCGGACCTATTTACTAGTGTATTTTATATGTATTAGATTTTCTTAAGATACTGTATTCAAATACGCTGTTATAACCAAAATATTTGTTTGATTGTCGTAAGATAATTAATTTTTATTTACTATATAATTTAACTTTTTATTTCCTCTATTTTCTGGCTTACTTTTTCAACAGGGTTTAGTTCTATGACTTTTATGTATCCGTACCCGCCTTATGCTTTAGTTATATTATGTTATTATGTTAGCTATTTTAATGTAAAATTAAAATTTATAATGAGAATGTTGTTCTTGTTTTTCATGTAGTTCTTTTTTTTCTATTACATATGGAAGAACAACCGATAAGCTATAAACGTCGTTCGGAAGTTCCTTGCATAATCCTTTTAAATAAAGCACATTTTTGTTTATCCATAGAGATAGATGCAAAGGGAATAATAAATGTCGTTGTCATATTACATCTAAGAGTACATTTTACATCTTATTCTATTTTGTATTAATTTTTCAATTCAGATGGAAAGGTTAGCCGACTTTTTTAATAATGTTACAAAGAATATCACACCACTGATAGACCACATATAATTCTGATTAACATATCACGGAACTTTAGAACTAAATGAGTAAATCTTTTTTATAGACGCCAACGATCAAAAATGGTCAAATCTATTTCAACTACCACATTTTCAATAAATACATAAAATTATAAAAGTATCTTATTATCATAAAAATTAATTCCTCACACGTGGGTAATGTATAGAAGAATTAAAATTGTGAGCATTATAGTATTATGTTTATAAATTTACAGGCGGTAAGGGCTATTCTAAAATCAAAAAGTCACCAGCTTACACATTCGGCCACTTGACTAAACCTGATTTCAGTAAACCCGTAACCACACCTTATGCGCCGATGTTCAATGTTCGAGGAAAAGACGAACGAGGTAAGCAAATTAACATCATTGAAATATAAAAGTACAAGAATTACTTTGTATAAAAAACAATATATATTGATCAAAAGTGACATTCATGAGAGGGCGCAGAATGACACTTATTCTGATAATAATCTCATCAGTAAGAGAATCAACAACGATTCTTTTGTAAGGATTTGAGGTGGGACTCGTTTGAACGTAATGATATCGTTGGGTATAAAAATATTATACACCATAAAATTTAATAAACCATACTCATAATAAGAAACAATAAACCATAATGTTACGGAAATAAATCTTTAATATTTCGTAAATAAGTACATGCAACTTCTGATAACGATCGTGATTTTAAAAAATACTTTATATAGGTTTTAGCGTTTTACCACAATCTCAGCTTATGATAAATAACAACGTGGCCTACGATTTTTATGTTAGACGTATTTCGTTAAAGGCGTAGACGAAAAACTTTTCCAACTTTTATTCCATTTGTATTTCAATTTGAGTTACCACTTTTTCTCACTGTGTCATAATGGCAATCCATTAATTTTGGAGGGATGCAGTGATTTGAAACATAAGAAGAACACAATATATTGAAAAAAAATTAATAATTTTAGGATAATCGTATAAAATACTTTTATACGCAGCAATGGGTTTCATTAATTAGGTCCGTTCAGAATAACGCACAGTGTGGTGACACCACGATTAGAGCCCCCTCCGGACAAGCTGAAAGTGCCTGGCCCAGGAGCGTACGCACCACGATTGTCTATAAGTTACAAACGCCCACCAGCTTACAGCTTGCGACCCCCAGCTGCACCAGCGTACCAAGCTTGGGATCAATGGACACCTCCTCCTAACATGTACAATCCACCCATTCCGTGCAAGTATGTCATAGAAATATTCCTTCTATTTAACATATTTTTAAGAACAGATCTGGCATTACTTTTCATATTCATATTTCAATATGGTCTTTAACCGAGGACTAAGTACACCTGTCTTAGACATATACAAATATTTTTATACGCTAATATGTTCGTATAAAAAATAACTGCAATAATAAAATATTTTTGGGACAAAAAATATACCGTTAAAATAATCGGTAACCTATTCCAACATTTTGCAGGAAACCACCAGCATACACTTTGGGATACACGGTGAGAACCTTAAAGACGCAAGATTTACCCGGTCCGGGCGAACACGAACCCAACTTTGATTATGTAAAGAGGAATAAACCCGCATATTCCTTCGGAAGCCCGTTCAGACGGCTCAAACCGCCAAAGACTCCGCCACCGAACACCTACTGCGAGAAAAAGGTGTGTAATTAACTAACACGTACTTATGTAGCTTGACTAATTTAAAAGCACTGCTGTATACGATTTCGAGTTGACGCTCTCTTAACGTATTTTCGTAATTTGTTTTTCAATATTTATATATGGCCTAATAAGTACTTAATCTCCTGAAACATTAACTAGATTGTTTTCCGCACCGATGATAATTTTGACGTTCATAAGCGCTTACTCAGAACCTAAATTGAATGAAATATTTTTGATTTTGAACACTAGCCATTATGTAGACGATCCATTGAATTCTGATCAAGCCTAGTGAATGTTTCTAAGTATAATATAAATCTGATTCCTACTGAATCACGTGAACTATCTTCATATATATTTTTACATCGGACTTTCCGTATGAGACATTGTTCGTTAATAACTGGTAAAGTCGTTTATCGATTTATGTCATACACTGTTCTGGTGTCATACATATACTATCGTTGCAGTCAAGTTAGGAACTTCAATGTGTATGAACGAATTTTTCCGAATTCTTGTACATTAACTAATTTCCAATAGTAACACTAGACAATGAAGGAAACTTCGCAAGGAAATATAAATCTGAGAAATGTTCTTATAATAGCACCATACATATTAAAAATATAGAACATTTCATTTCTCTGCGATTGGAACCCAATCGTGGACTGGCGTGTTAAAAGTGATCTCATGTATAGCAGCAGTGGAACTCTTACCGACTCACATTATGATGATGCTTTTCCTATTAAGAGAGTTCTCATTTTTTAAGACAATTACCACATTAGTGTCAAAAAATAAAATATACACTCGGGCTCGGAACAATTGTTTGTAGATTACACAAATAATTGCCTTGTGTGGGATTCAGTCCCATAAGACTCCGCGCGGTGGCACCAACGAGGCTAACGCTTTTCGGTATGAATTTGTTTCTAAAAGTTATATATTTCTTTTAGTTCATGGTAACAAAGCGCACAAGTCCAGCTCCAAGTTTTGGAATTCATCACACCCCCTACTTAGGACAGAAGGAAGTGTATTTGAGACCTACAAAGTTGGATCTTCAAGTTATTAACGACACCTAATAAATGTATGTTGATCATATTTTTAATTACAGTTGTATCATTTTATATGAAATTTATAATATTTCCAGGTGTTGTTTTATTGATTTCCACTATTTTGTAGCTTCCCATTATTCTAATTTAAAAATGGAGTAATGAAATTGCTAATTTTTATTTGGAATTATGGACATTAAATACGTCTAAACCCTCAATTACGTCATTCCTCATACATTAGATACACTAAGCAACATGCTGGCAGCATTCTTCAACAACTGACAAATTTAACTATTTTTGTTTTTAAACGAATTTAATAATCTCGTTATGAACCGATTGACTTTTCTTAAATTACAAGGTTCTACAAGCAATAAGTTTTAATATATTTCCTTTTTCATAACTTCTTTCATTGTAATAAAATAAACAGAACAAGAAGGTTAAGTTGAGAACTAAATATTAACCACAGATAATCAGTAATTTGTAAAATTACTAGATTTTACTAAAATTCAAATTTCATTACGATATTTTACTTCACCGTTAGCTGGTAGTGTTACTGACTTAAATTAGCAAATTTTCGCGAATGCCTAAAAATTCGTTGGTACATACCGAACCTATGGACTATCGCATCGATATTCCACCGGGAAAACTAGTTGACACTACGACTATTATTCGATATTTATTTTGTAATAATAACATACTATGCTATTTTATATGTTTCTATACAATAAATGCAGTTTACAATCCTTCTAACACTAAAATCCTGAAATTATTTGACTTGAATTGATGCTATTTACGTCGCGAATTTCGAGAACCTAATCTAGCGTCATTAGGTCTACGTACGTACGTACTTATACATCTAATGAAGAATTAATTGTTGAAAATATCATGCTATAGAATTGTATAATACCTAATTAAATAGTTATGAAAGATCGTTGATATCTAGCAGATCTAAGAAAAAAAAGTGATGTGTACTTATGTACACGCGTTAGAAGTTATACTTTTTTGGCGTAACAAGATAAAAATCTTTTCAAACATTTTATCTTTCGCCTTATTCTTCTACCTTTGTAGAAAAACAGCACTAACAATAGAAAAAGTTGACTATAGTTAACTTCAGGGTGTCGGTTTTTCGTGACCGAGTGCGCGCGCATTGTAAAAATTTACTCATCATTTTTCCCTAACGTGCCAAAAGAAGTATAATTTAAAAAAAAATATGCTCCTTTTAAATAATAGAACGATTGTCTACCGTTAGATTAGTTTTATTATAGTTAGAAGCAAGCATTCATATGCATTCAAAATTATATCGCAAAGTTTCAGTGAATACGGCCAGTGTGACGATTAGCATGCAGTGTGCACCAGTCGCACACAGTGACGTAAACACAACTTTCATACAGCCACTTAAAAGTTTTACGATTTTTCCGCAAAATTCCATTTACGTATGACGGTGTCGACGCTACCGCGTGACCTAAACATTGGTAATACAGAAACATACGAATTTATAATTGGAATATGACCTCGTTTGCTAAAACTGCTATAGGGTTTTGTGTATCAAAAATTACCTACATATAGATCTTAGTATGTACTATATCTATATATACTATATGAAAATACCTATTAATTGTTTTAAAAGATATAATTATGTAAAATCTATTTTTTATGACTAAATGAATATCTAACAATACATTTCCTAGATATATAGGATACAAACTTCAACGTAGTTGTATTTGTAATTATCGCGATAATTAAAAAAAAAATCGGATATGTGCAATTGAAAAAAATGAGTTCTTTTTGTTTTTATCGTTACACATTATTACTACATAAATATTACAGTGAAAACCTTATAATATATATTCAAAGACGTTATATTTAAGGAACATGAGATGCTTCATTTTACTATTAGAGGTTGTTATAGAAATGTAAATAACTCTTCATTACTAAATATCACCGCACTTAAAGACTAAGTACGGTAAATACAGGACTCGACAAAACGTTATTCCGCCATCAATACGTACATTTATTATGATAGGCCTTGTGGTGCGATAGTTATCAGTCTTGGAGTGAAAAGAGAAGCCATAAATTCGAAACACACACAGTAAACTTCTCCTGGTGAGCATAATTATCTGTTCCGTGATTGAGTGTTAATATGAGTTACTACATATTTACTAGCTTTTTATAGTTATACTCGCTGTGCCCGCGACTACGTCCGCCTGAAATTTCAATTATAAACACAGTGATTAATGAAATCAAAGGATTGTATTGTGTATTAAAACTCGACATCAACGATTTAATTGGCCTCATCCTTTGTGAACGATTTTGTTCTTTGAGACGCAGCGTGCCACTACAACATCTAGTTGTACATAGTATATATTTTACGTGAATCCTGTACAAACGACAGAGAGACAAAAGTTTAAAAACTATGGAAATGTGTTCTATCATTGATTGTAAGCCCCAACAGAGTATTTTTTCTTTTAAAATATTGAATGTACAGATTTCGTCTAGTTAGTCTTTTGTTATATGCATAGATTGCATTACTAAATAACATAAATAATCTTCAGTAACTGGTGAAACAGCATCTATTTAAATATAATTTTAAATAACACATATAAAAACACACTCATGCACGAACTCTTAAACAGAAATAACGTAAATAACACACATCTCAACGACTGGAAATGGCCGTAACTTCCATGTTTGTTTTCGATGATTAGGTTTGCATTGGCCGAGCTATAGCTCCGTACGCTATTTGAATAAGGAAGTCAAATACGAAGCTCGCTTGTCTTACCTATTTGAAAGCTACGGTTTCACCATTAACGAAATTCGCCCCGCAGAGTGTAGCTCCCCCGTAACGAACACTGGTAAGATATACTCTCATATTCGTGCTATTGTTTTTGTATCTGATACGTTTTTGTTACAAACGTTACATTTAAAAGTTATAAAATTATCTTTATCTTCTTATATGTTAACTAGCGGGCCCAGCAGACGTCGTCCTGCCCTGATTATGAAAAAAATCCTTGCCAAATTATACTAAGACGTTCCTCGTCAATCACTCTAACCTCCGGTGAAAACCGCATTAAAATCCGCTCGGTAGTTTTTGAGTTTATCGCGAACAGACAGACAGACAGAGGCGGTAGGGGACTTTGTTTTATACTATGTAATGATGATACGTGAAGCCAAAACTTTTTACCCCTTTTTAGGCGAATTGCGTGTACGGATGAACTTGAAATTTAGCATAGTTAAAGTTTATATGGAGGAGAAGTGCAGAAAGCTATTTTTTTATAAAAAATGCATTACATGCATATTAAATTGATTAAAATATAGATTACTCACGCTACTGCTTGAATTTTACCCAACATATACACACATGTAAAGGAAAAAAACGCTTTGACACCCTTCATTTTACTCTTACGTTCCAATTACCTTTTCAATATCTTCAATGTGACTAACGTTGCATGCCTTACATGTCCTTTGAAATGAACTGGTCAAATTGTACATTAATAATAATAGTAATATAATAGGTAAATTCATAATATACATTAATAATTAATTGATAAATAATTTGTCTTTAGTAAATTTATGGAACCACTGAAATAATTATTATTCTCCTTGGTATTATTGAATGTCAAAATTTTTAGCTGACAGGTCTGCTTTTACTTCATGTCACTTAGCTTCAAGTTGTCATAAGAGTGAAACAATATTACCTAAGTGAATGTCAATATATTAACGCTTAGTATTTTTTATGGTGAACTCACTTCAAATGATGATTCAATAAAAAATGAGGCAAAAATATTTTGTAAAATCAAAATAAGAAAATTTGTTTACTCATGAAAGTAATTCATGACTTAGATCTCCACAGTAACAACGATGCAGTTCAACCTGATGTAGCAATTATATTCAGTACAGTTAATGATGAATTTTGAACAAAAATTAATTCATTTTCAAAAGTTAATGGTAGTATTAAAACATTTTTTTTTTGGATTTATCACGTGATTCCATTGAGTATCCATTACTTTTCCAAACTATGATACTGGACTTATCACTATTCCTCATAATGTACAGACTACATTTAATTCAATATCACCCAGAAATGCCTCCCAACCGTGGTATCGTGTAAAATAAATTGAAAATTGTGCCATAAGTTGCGATAAATTTCTTTATTTTCGTAAAGTTATGTTTAATTAAAATTTGCGAGACTTACCACCTTATTTAACCGTCTGTTTTTGTTTCAAATTTATAATTAATTTCAATGTTCATTTAGACAGAATTTTAGCCATTATGAAAATCTTTGATTATAGAAATTATTATACCCTTTGACAAAAGAACTCTAATAAAGTTCGAACTTTTACAAATGAAATATGGTCGAATGTCGTCCACTTGGCACCCACTAGTTGTTATAAATATACTAACTGATTTCCGCAACTTCGGCTGCGTTTTTATTATCTTAACAATATATTTTATGTAAGCAAAGGATATTTTTACATTATTTTTTTTTATGTTTTCATCTGTACATAATATATATCAACAGTCGCAGTATTCTAGGATATAAATACTTAATGGTCACATTTAACATATACAATAATAATATTAAAACAAATATTAATAAAGAACAAAGAGAACCTAAATTAATGTTTGTTCTAAGACTTTCAAAAGAATAAACACAACGACATAAACCTAGGTGCAATGACCGGTGCCGAAAGCTGTAAGGGGCGACCCGGATTTAATAACCTTCGACAATAAAACGGACAATAAACCATTTTGTTTTGTTCGTGCCGTTCCCACGTTCACTTTCAAGTGCAAGTGAAATCATCCGATAGTTATTGACACTGTGCTTTACTGCATATCATTTTTGTACTTTTCTAGATAATTTGATCAAATATTAAGCACCTATTTTTTTAATTGATTTAGGACGAGTTTCGAGTGCAGAGTATTCTTCATAAATATTGCTACTGTCTAAACTTTCAGCCTGTATATGGTTAAGATATCAGACAATGCAGATGAAATCGTGGGTATCAGCTAGTAGTTAAATATGTTAGTAGTTTAATACATTCCATTTAGTCTCATTTTTAAGAAAGAAATAGCGTGTACGAAAAAATTGCAGTACATATTTAGATATAAAATAATCACTGTAGACAATATATAAATATTGGCTAGTCCGATTTAAATATTTTCTTTCTAAATCATCCTAGTTAATAACTGTGTCGATTGATTTGAAGGAAGCCAACTGGCCCAAAATAAAACTTTGAATAGTCGTCGCGTTGAAATTGTAGTATATTTTTTCTCCGCCAATGTTGCTCGTTTGCTCATACAATTGTGATTTTTTAATTGTTGTGCTATGTCCGAAAAACACGCCGAATAAGCTCCTCTTTCGAGTGTATGAAGCGACAGAAATCTAAAGGAAATGGATTTCCCTGTCTAACAATTACTTTGAAAACACATTTGAACGTTAATCCTGTCGCAAAAACATTGACACGTTGATCACCATTTGGGAGTGTTTTTATAATCAAGATAACATAGTACATCTTAAAAGTATGACGTGTATAAATAACTACTATTAATTGAACATTAAGCTGATCGCTCGCGGGTCCTGACTAAATGGCGTTAAATTAAACTGGAGCAGGCATCGCTCGAGTGTTAAATCACCACGCTACTCCCTATAGCACCTACATTTACTATTTTATATGTTACAACACTTTAAAATATTCTCTCACACTTACTGCAAAGATTACCTTAATAATATTAATAAAACATTTATTTCTTTGACACCGTATTTATATATTAATACGTGAAGCCTAATCTTTGTATCCCTTTTTAACGGAATTGGGCGAACGGATGAACGTGAAACTTGGCATAGTTAAAGTTTATATGGAGGATAAGTGCAGAAAGCTATTTATTTTATATAAAATGCATTAGAAGTACATTAAATTAATTAAAATATGCATTACTCACACTACTGCTTCAATTTTACACAACATATACACACATGTAAATAAAAAAGACATTTTGGCATCTGTCAATAAAGGACTTAAAAAAAGGTTGTGAAGGAGGTTGCTATGCTTGACTGTATGTATTATTGTATTCTTACGTTCCAATTACCTTTTTTCATTCTACATTCAACAATGATATTATAACATACAACTATTATTATAATATGTGTCCCTTTAAAAAATCAATGAACTATGGTCGAATGTCGACCACTGGACGCCCACTAGTACTCTTAATTATACACAATCTTGTTTATGAAAAAAATGCTTATACGTTTTATAGAGGAGTAAAGATGCAAATAAGTAATGAGAGGTCTGAAGTCTGAAAAAAGCACAATGACCTGCATTAAAATATTAAAATGTGAGTTTTAAAATAATATATACTATTAAGAGACTTTACATTTTCAATAGCAAACAGAAATTAGTTCAGCGATCATCAATTATTATTGTATTTAAAAGTATTAAAAAAAATTGGCTTAAGTAGTATATATTTTTGTATTCACATATACATAAAAGCAAATTCAAAGAAGTCATATACATAATTTATTTTTGGCTACAATGTTAGCTCCCAGATCATGAAATTGTTAAAATAAAAAAAAAAGGTAGCATGTTCATAAAATGCCATTTATTCTATTAAAACATATTATTGTAAATGTGAAAATTGTGTTTGTTTGCTAATAATGCTTTCATGCCTCAAGTACTCAACCCATCGTTATTAAATTTTGCATTCATAAAAAGACATATGATACCTTTCATCCAGAACAAAAATAGTATTTCTAAAGGTCTAGATCAAATCAACATTAACACGAGCGAAGCCGCGAGCAAAAGCTAGTCACACATAACTCTTAGAAATTATTACACTACAGTAACTTTAAAATGCAATATAAATTTCTCCGTACTCTCTCTTCTCCGTAATATAAGTTGGCAGACGGCTTATATCTTCATAGCTTATATTTTGCCCTATTTAGATATAAAATGAATTTCAGCCGTAGTTCCTTTTTCCTTATTTTTTTTACCTTTCCCCTCTATTCTGTTCTACACTCAAAGTAAATTCTCATCGAAGCATAAAAACAATACGATTAAATGGATTCTTTGAATGAATTTTTTGTCGGCAACTTTTCTTCAATTTTTATGATAATTAATCTTATTCGACATTTCCTAAGAAAGGTTTCGTATCGACAAAGAAGAGTCCGACGTTAACGGGGTCATTTTAACTTTGCACCTGAAAGAATATGAAAGTTCAGTTCGATCTCTGTTTTATTCTGGAATATCAGTGTTCGGAACACTAACGAGGCACTAGACTCATTTTCTTTTTCATATTCCATGTTTTCTTATAATTTTTGTATGAAAATATGCTTTTTTAAATATATAACTTCACTAGTTTTTACCCCTAGCTTCGCTTGCATAAATATAGTTTTAACCCATTTCTCGGGAATAGTATGTTTTCTAGATGGAAAATGTATTAGAGCTAGCTATCTTTGTAAACG
>MU159327.1:221697-238587 GCA_015888305.1 Antheraea pernyi | reverse complement strand
TTTTTTTTTTTTTTCGAACTGACTACGCTATTGACCAAGCAAAGTCTTAACAGCTTCACCGGACTAAAAGAATAACAGGTTGAAAGCGTTCCACTGGTGGGTAAATCCTATTCCCGAAATACGAAATTAAAAGAAATTAAAAATAAGCCAATCAAGAATTCAAAAATCTAGTAATAATTAATAAATATTTTCGAAATAATTTAGTAGGTCACTTTTGATATTTTTAGATTCTAAATACCTTGTATTTAATTAAATGACTTTTGTTCGCGGCTTCACTCGCGTCAATGTAGATTTAATCAATCCTTTGGGAACAGTACATCTTATTGGGATGAAAGGTACCCTTTGTCCTTCTCTGTATCCCTGACAAAGTGTATGCAATATCCCATAATGACCGGTTCAGTAGTTAAGTCGTGAAAGCGCAACAACTAGACAAACTCACATTCGCTATTATAATAACATTCATTAGTATTTTTACGGCATTCGGATACTACAAAAATGATTATACTATAAGAAACAACATTATATTTCATTTGATTTTATTCCATTACTATTATCTATTAAAATTATTACTTTCGTATTAACATTTCGATTTCACAGTCGTTAAATGTTATGTCTCGACATTATTGTCACTATTATTCTTTAGGGTTGGGAAAAATTATAACCACTATGAAACCGTATTTAATCGATTATTATTAGCGTATCCAATGAAATGTTATTCATGTCATTCGTATTTTATGTAAATCACAATACTACGTAACCTTTTTTTAAAAAGTTTATAAATGTAACAATGATTTATAAAATCCAAGGCAATATTTTGGCAACGTGGTACAGTTTTAGTATTCGATACTTATTTTAACATTTTTTGTTATAATGATAATATCATCTAAACACAAAGTAAACATAACTTAAATTACTTCAAGTTCTTAATCCAACTATATCAATATATCTATACAATCCGATAATTTTGATGCCAATCTTTTTGTCATATCCTTAGGCAAACGGAAAGGTGGGTCACCTGATGTGAAGTGATCACCACCGTCCATAGACACTTGGAACACCAGGGGAGTCGCAATTGCGTTGCCAACGTGTCTTCGGGGAGAGAGGAAGTAAGGGAAGGGGGAAGGGGAGGTGGGCCTCCGGCGCTGTCACTGACCGAACGAAACGCAACAATGCAAGCACTGTTACTTCACGTCGGTTTTCTGTGAGAGGGTGGTACTACCCCGGTCGAGCCGGCCCATTCATGCTGAAACCATTAATAGCTTCAGCGTAGCTCTACCACCTACCGAATAATAATACTATATACAATACAAATACAATATATATAATAATATTAATACTAGCCAGTGTCCCACTGTTTGGCCGAAGCCCTTTCTCCAAGAAGGGAGGAAGACACTTGAATAATCGCTACACAATTACTCGACAAATACAAACGTGGCGTCGATTCGGATTCGACAACTTTCACTGCCTGCAACCGGTAGATTTACTGATTCGAATTAATAAATATACGCGAATCCCGGCAAGTTCGTCGCTACACGTGGGGGGTTCGATCCTGCAGACATCGAGTCGATATTCAACCGATCAAACTAAGCACTCCATAATCACCATAAAACCATAGTCACCATGATTTTCACATGTATGGAATTTATTCTTACTATGGGAACAATAACATATAACAATCAAAATCATTTAGAATAATAACGATTAATAAATTGATTATGCACAGAGTTGCACTTCAATTATCTACAATTATAGAAAGAAAAAAAAGCTGAATAAAATACTACAGTAGAAATTAATGTCAACTATAACACAAAATTTAAAAAAAACTCCATATTATTGTAACACATCTGTAGAGTATTTCGCATCACAAATATGCGTTTAATAAATACCATACTTCACATAGAGTCTCTCACAAAACAACTTTTCTTGAAATTAGAGGACTGGTATATATATCAATTTATTTGAGGACAAAATAATAAACTGTCGTATAAACAATTTAACAGATCCTTTCACACCTAAGTTTATATTAGTTTCATATTAGGTATTAATTATTTCTTAACAAATATTTCTCGTCCTTACTTCATTACATAGTATAAAACAAAGCCCCCATCGCGTCTGTCTGTCTGTCTGTTAGCGATAAACTAAGAAACTACTGAACGGATTTTCATGCCGTTTTTACCAGTTTTAGGTTTTAGTACATGATTTGTTAAGGTTTTTTTTTTATAGTCAGGGCGGGACAGCGTCTGCCGTGCCCGCTAGTTCACATATAAACAAACATTCTCTATTATGCCTACTCATCGCGTCATATAGTCACTAGAAGTGTCTTGAAAGAGTAAAGAATAAATAGTGAGTACTCTTCATTACGAAAAAAAAATTCATAAAAGCTAAACAACGTAGAGTATGCACAATTTAACTATACAAAAAAATTTATCTATAATATAAGAAAACTTCGTGGAATGTGTTTATTCTCGTGACAACAGCAAACGCGACGCATCGTGGATTCTAATTCAATTTGTCAAAGGGTTGGCGGCTACGCGGAACGAAGCGACAAGGAAATCGGAGGTCACAGGGGCGAAAGTCAAAGACACGTCTAGGGGCGGTTTGGGAGCTACAAAATAATTCATGACTTCACTATTCAAATTGATTCAAGGTGTATTGGTGAAAAAAGAAACCAGTGTGTTAAAATATTACATTGTACATTAATCAGAGATTTGAGACGAAATGCACTAGATAAAATGCAAGATTACATAGATAATGTCTTCAACTGCCGCATATTCTAGGGTTCCCTGTATGATGGATTTATTTCGTAGGTGGTAGAGCCAAGCTGAAGCTATTACTAGTTCCAGCATGATTGCGTTGGCTCGCCCAGGATAACACCCTCTCATAGAAAAGCGGCGTGAAGTAACATTGCTTGCATTGTTGCATTTCGTTCAGTCAGTGAGAGCGCCCGAAGCCCACCTCCACTCCTGTTCCCCTTCCCTTCTCTCCCCCCACCCCAAACACAGGCTGGCAACGCACTTGCGACTCTCCTGATGTTGTAAGTATCTATGGGCGGTGGTGATCACTAAACATCAGGTGACCCGCCCGTTGGCTTGCATACAATAATATTTAAAAAAAATGTTCTACCTGCTAATATCTTCCGTCCTACTAATATCAATATATTCCTTGCATATATTCTACTTTTATTGACAAATTTACTCTCTTCATTTATCCTAATAATATTAAACTGTAATGTTATGTTATGTTTACACTCGTAATATAATTATGCTATGTATATGTATGTATATATATAAATTTCTTCTGTACGTGTGTATGTCATTGAACTCCTCCTAAACGCCTGGATCGATTATGATGAACTTTTGTGTGCGTGTTCTAGTGGATCCGAGAATGGTTTAGATTCACAATTGGGACAGGAAGGTGGCGCTGAGGTTGGCTTTTTTAAATTATCAAAGCAGGACAACGTCCGTAGGGACCGCTAGTGTATGTATATTTCCAACATATTATTGTATATTAGGTATCTCTGTGGTACTCATAACACAGTATCCCTTTTTGGTAATTTGTCTATGTTGATTTTAGATTATTCTACGTTACACTGAATATTTGGTAATTAAGTTTAAAACGTGTATTTGTCACACTTGACATTGGCGAAATTGTCTACGTGGGCAGAGGCTATACCGAGGAAATTAAAATTAGATATGACAATGTCATATTGTCATATTAGACAGCATGTTTTTAATGTCAAAGTGACTTTGTAAAAGGTTGTTCATGGATAAATCGCGAATTAAAACCTTTCCATTTGATGACACTGCCAAAACTTTAACAAAGAAAATATCTGACATCAAAGCCTGGATAGAGAACTACTATAAAATTAAGTTAATGCAACTCTTTAAATTATCTCGAAATGAAGTCACTTTTCAGTACTGTTTAATACTGCTCCTATGACATAAAATTCAATATTTTTTTATATAAACAGCATTATATTATAAATATAAAAAAGTCACAAGGAGTGCCGACAGCAGTGAAAACTTAAAACGATGGAGAAACTGTGTTCCTCTTTGAATTTTTAAATCAATTTTAGTCTGAATTATATAAATTTTATAATTTGTAAATTGAAATTATTAACATTTGTCTGGTATTCACATCTATTGGCACTCTGAGCAATAATATATACTTTTTTATACAGTTTATTAATTATCCAAACATATGATGGGCTGTACAAATTCAATACAAATATCAATATTACATGTACACAGGCCGCTATACTACGCTTCGCTATTTTGACGCAAGCACAATACGTCACGAGCATGTCGGTGACGCTTCACGAGCATGTCAGTGACGCTTCATTAGCATTTCGGTGACGTGAACCCATAAATTTATCTCCTACCAAAAATCGCTCAACGCAATAAAATAAGTTTTCACTTCAAAATAAGGTTTTTACTTATAATATTCCATTGATTACATAGTTGTAGAGTATAAGATGCAGATAAAACTTTTTGGTGACTAGAACGATAAAACTTCGAGTTTCATACAGGTGGTAATCTACTTTCGCACGTGATCACGATTCAGATGTCAAAACATCTGACATAAAGAAAATTGGGCGCGAAATTTTCATGACCGAAACTTTTTGCTGCACCTGACACCCGCCAGTACCACGTGACTTGCGGTTCGTAGTTCTCACTAAGCATTACCGGTGTTATAAAAAGTCACCCCAAAAGTTTAATTCTTTAATCAAAGTCATTCGACTTGACAGTTTTTGTTCTGGTAAAATGTCATTTCAGTTTTGTATGCAAAATAGTTTTACATTAGTATGCACTATGCAGTTGCACGGAACTGGATTAAATACGTAAATTCATTTTGTTGGGTGATAATTTTGCAAATTATAACATGTTGTTGAGGTATGTATGCTTGGTACACATATATGTTTCAACAACTCATATATGTATGAATAGTTAGCTTAGCTTAGGTTAGCTTAGATAGGTCGCGAATTGCATGTATCAGGCAACAGCCAAAGCCGAGGTGTGCCGCGCAACCTTGAGCTAGTTGTCAAAATAAAATCGGCTGAGTGCCTTAAGCGCTCGCCTTAGTAGTCTGGTGAAGCTGTTAAGACCTTGCGAGGTCAATAGCTACCCATCAATAATACCTCGTATTGAGTTTAAGCGTCATTTCGTATCGTCAACATCCAAAGTCCAATGCTAACGGAACCCTCTAGAAAGTATCGGTTTCCAATTTTGCAGATTAGTTTATAAATGACGAAATTCTGAGGCAACAAACATTAAATAAATAAATAATAGTTTAAAAAAACTAAAAAAACACGCTTTCATAAAAAATCAAACTAAAAAAAAGAAAATAAAATTCTATAAATTTGGATTAAGAATAGTATAAATTAGAAATAAATGTATATTTTTGTAAAAAGTGACAAAAAAATGATATTAACAGGACGCTGTTTTTTAGTTGGATTTTTTATGAAAGCGTGTTTTTTTAGTTTTATAAACTATTATTTATTTTTCATTCTTTAGTAAAAAATTTTTAACTTTGTTTTTCGGATTATTGCATTGTCATCGACCTTTGACAGGTGTGCAAAGTTTGAATTAAATCTGATTGTTCAAAGTAGGACAAAATCGAGCTCAAAGGGGTCGGTTACAAACATACATACATACAGGTGAAGCTAATAAAAGCGTGATAAAAATACCACCGAATTTAGAATCTTCTCCTTTTCGAGGTCGGTTAAAAATGTAAAAATATCAAAATGAATGTCTAATAAAAAGTTAAGTAACGATTCTTGTATTATTTCTTAATACAGATAGCACACGTTCTGTATTTACATGATATTGGCGGAATTGTGCATTACTTACACACTTACATTACATTATAAATGAACTATATACACTGAAAGAATTTTTCAAATCGGATCGTTCCTGAGAATAGCGCGTCCAAGCAAACAAACTCAGCTTTCTAATATTACTAGCGGGCCCGGCGGACGTTATCCCGCCCTGATAGTAAAAAACCTTGACAAATTATATGCCTAAACCTCTTGAATCACTTTATCTACTGGTGAAAACCGCATGAAAATCCGTTAGTTTTTGAGTTTATCACGAACAGATAGACACACAGACGTGGCAGAGGACTTTGTTTTATCATAGGTAGTGAAGTATAAAGTTATTGAATACTGAATAATCGACCTACAGAGTCCGTGTACGATATGACGTAATCGCGAAAAACATTTAAATTTCTCAACTTTCCAATACTTTTATTTCTTGTTTGTTTTCATCCATTGTGCCCTGTCACGTTGAAAATCGTTAACTTATGAAGTTTTCAACGGTATCCCAGTTGTAATGGAGTAATTTATCGAGTTTGCGAACAGTTCGTTCGTGACGAAACATTTTACTGTTTCGCCACAGACAACACGGTCTTGTTCGAGTGTTCACGAGTTTCGGTGTTGGGCTACGTTACTGCTCACTTTACCGTCATGAATAAAGTCCCATGTGGAAACAAAAGCTTGTAGAGTTTGTTTCCTAGATGCTGTTTCTTCTAAATACGAGAAACTATGAGAACTATGAATTATCTAATACTAGCGGGCCCGGCAGACGTTGTCCCGCCCTGATTATAAAAAAAACCTTGACAAATTATATACTAAAGCGTTCCTCATTAATCACTTTATCCACTGGTGAAAACCGCATAAAAATCCGTTTAGTAGTTTTTGAGTTTATCGCGAATAGACAGACAGACGTGGTTGGGGACTTTGTTTTATACTATGTAATGATGATGATACTTATCAAGTTATCTATATTTAAAAAAACGTGCGTACATATATCTGACACTAATAAACTACATTGCCATTTGATCGATAATAAATATTTTCTCACAAAAGAGGTTTTTATGCTATTATAAAACAACTCACTAGTATGTGAGAAAGAAAACTATATAACATATTTGTTAACTTTTATATTTCAACTTAACACAGACAAAGTCGCGGGTAATTGCTAATGCAGTAAATGCATGTACAACAACGAAATAGTTCTCATTATTATTACTTCTAAATGAGTTGTGTGCTATAGCTGATGAGTAATTTTTGTGCAAATTACGCAGGGTAATTGAATGTGGTTCGCAATGCAGTGCAGTACCCTTTAATTTTTCTAAAATGGATAAAATTAATTACGTAACTCGTGTATACCTATTCATCTTATCCAATTGAAATCCACGAGACATGTTACCCAAATCCATTATAAGTGTTAAAATAATGTTACTACATATTACAATTTCATACTTTTGAGATAAATTTTCTAAATACCTCAGTGAGATTGAAGCCGTTGTAAAATATGATCAAAATTAACATTTCACGTTCTTTATTAACCATAACTAAACATTAATTACTCGGAGTAAATAAACTTAAATAAATTTATTACTGTAAATATATGCTTTTGAAAATTCATTTTAAATATTGTATCAATAAAATTGTTAGGTAACCCTTTATCCGAAATAGACAATATTGCATGCGACAAACGCATTCGGTACGGTCGAAGCGCAATTTTCATGTTACGCTGTTTACCGACGGTCGTGTAAAGGCTTTGTACACTATATGATTTATACAGAGAGGCTTGTTAGCCGCCGAGCCACCTAACACATGCAAACACTTGTCGTAGATTTTTAAATTCTTTTTTTTTTATATCATAGGAGGCAAACGAACGGGTGGGTCATCTGATGTTAAATTATCACCACCGTCGATAGACACTAGCAGCACCAGGAGAGTCGCATGTGCGTTGCCAGCCTGTATTTGGGGTGAGAGGGGAGGTGGGCTTCCGGCGCTCTTACTGACCGAACGAAACGCACCAATGCAAGTACTATTTTTTTTTATTGTAGCACGGCAAAACGACTTCACTGTGCCTGATAGTAAGCACAGTACAATCTAAAAACAATGGCGACCACCGAGTGACACAGTATTCATCGCCGGTCGCCGCTGCCATGCCGGCCCGCGAAAGGCTGGATATACACAGGCTGATCCCGAATCGCGAGCCGCAGAAGCGAATCACTGTGACGGGCTTTTTCGCCATATACAAGGTGGTTGCGATTCACCAGGCTGTAAAACCCTACCACCCCGCTTTCGCCATTGCGTCGTTCGTTATTCAGCAGGGTGCATCACGTGCAGGTGAAGTTGGCTTGGGTGTCTCAAGTCTTCGATGTTATTCGACACCCCTTACACCCCAAAACTATTATTACTTCGCGTCGGTATTTCTGTGTGAGGGTCGTAGTACCCCGGGCGAGTCGACCCATTCATGCTGAAACCTGTAATAGCTTCAGCGTGGTTCTACCATCTATAAGGGGTGTTGATTTTTGTGTAGTCTCTTTCTGTTATCTTTAAAGCTAGGATGATCCAGTGGGTATTTTTTTAAATTCTATTTCGAAGTGATGATAGCGTAGCTTTGTTGATAGCGTGATGCTTGCAACTAAATTTTAGAAAAACTCCTACCACCATGCTATTGTTTCATAACGATGATTTCCTTCATCGAAAGCTTCAATTTAGTTGCAAGCATCACGCTATCAACAAAGCTACGCTATCATCACTTCGAAAGCACCTGTTGGCACCAGATTAGCATGTTTGTTTGCTCCTTTGTTTAGTATGTTTACCGTCTTAGACCTTAGACTTTATGATCAAAGCTAAATGTTTATAGGATTTTGATTTTAACCACAATTTCAACTGATGTTGATTGACGCTGTAGCCATAGAGCTTTGTTCCCTCTTTGTTCTAAGTTACAATTACCGGACACTCGTATATAAAGGTGCTTGGCGTTAGTCGTTCAAAATAATGATGATAGCTTAAAAAAACCTTACCACGATGGTATGGTTTCAACAAAATCTATTCCTTATACGAAATGTCAGACTCATTGTAAACATTTCAAACTAAATCGATCGAACCGGTAATTTACACGTTAATTTAAAAAAACGTTAATCGGTAATTATTGATGTTAACGCCTGCCCTCGCGATAACATATCGGTGTAAACTTTTGAACATCTATTTTAGAATGGCCCAGATTTGATTGGACGAGATTAGGACATTTAATACTATTTATATATATATCCTTGTCGCTTTTTGTACTTGATAGTTAAGAATTCTGTGATTAAATCGTTTAATGATTTTGTTAAGCATATATCCTTGTCGCTTTTTGTACTTGATAGTTAAGAATTCTGTGATTAAATCGTTTAATGATTTTGTTAAGCATGTAGTGATTAATCTTTGAAATTACTGTCACTCTCTTTACTTGTACCTACATCATGACATGGCTAATCATTGCATCTTTATAGTAACATATTAATACAATGTACCAACAGAAAGGAATGTGTCTCTCAAGTAAATAAACTTAAATGAATCTATTAATGTAAATATGTGCATTTTAAATATTGTATCAACAAAATTGTTAGGTAACCCTTTATCCGAAATAGACAATATTGCATGCGACAAACGCATTCGGTACGGTCGAAGCGCAATTTTCATGTTACGCTGTTTACCGACGGTCGTGTAAAGGCTTTGTACACTATATGATTTATACAGAGAGGCTTGTTAGCCGCCGAGCCACCTAACACATGCAAACACTTGTCGTAGATTTTTAAATTCTTTTTTTTTTATATCATAGGAGGCAAACGAACGGGTGGGTCATCTGATGTTAAATTATCACCACCGTCGATAGACACTAGCAGCACCAGGAGAGTCGCATGTGCGTTGCCAGCCTGTATTTGGGGTGAGAGGGGAGGTGGGCTTCCGGCGCTCTTACTGACCGAACGAAACGCACCAATGCAAGTACTATTTTTTTTTATTGTAGCACGGCAAAACGACTTCACTGTGCCTGATAGTAAGCACAGTACAATCTAAAAACAATGGCGACCACCGAGTGACACAGTATTCATCGCCGGTCGCCGCTGCCATGCCGGCCCGCGAAAGGCTGGATATACACAGGCTGATCCCGAATCGCGAGCCGCAGAAGCGAATCACTGTGACGGGCTTTTTCGCCATATACAAGGTGGTTGCGATTCACCAGGCTGTAAAACCCTACCACCCCGCTTTCGCCATTGCGTCGTTCGTTATTCAGCAGGGTGCATCACGTGCAGGTGAAGTTGGCTTGGGTGTCTCAAGTCTTCGATGTTATTCGACACCCCTTACACCCCAAAACTATTATTACTTCGCGTCGGTATTTCTGTGTGAGGGTCGTAGTACCCCGGGCGAGTCGACCCATTCATGCTGAAACCTGTAATAGCTTCAGCGTGGTTCTACCATCTATAAGGGGTGTTGATTTTTGTGTAGTCTCTTTCTGTTATCTTTAAAGCTAGGATGATCCAGTGGGTATTTTTTTAAATTCTATTTCGAAGTGATGATAGCGTAGCTTTGTTGATAGCGTGATGCTTGCAACTAAATTGAAGCTTTCGATGAAGGAAATCATCGTTATGAAACAATAGCATGGTGGTAGGAGTTTTTCTAAGTCCGTTTCGCTAGGCTACCATCATCAAGTTGAATATCTGTCGTCAAGCACCTGTTGGCACCAGATTAGCATGTTTGTTTGCTCCTTTGTTTAGTATGTTTACCGTCTTAGACCTTAGACTTTATGATCAAAGCTAAATGTTTATAGGATTTTGATTTTAACCACAATTTCAACTGATGTTGATTGACGCTGTAGCCATAGAGCTTTGTTCCCTCTTTGTTCTAAGTTACAATTACCGGACACTCGTATATAAAGGTGCTTGGCGTTAGTCGTTCAAAATAATGATGATAGCTTAAAAAAACCTTACCACGATGGTATGGTTTCAACAAAATCTATTCCTTATACGAAATGTCAGACTCATTGTAAACATTTCAAACTAAATCGATCGAACCGGTAATTTACACGTTAATTTAAAAAAACGTTAATCGGTAATTATTGATGTTAACGCCTGCCCTCGCGATAACATATCGGTGTAAACTTTTGAACATCTATTTTAGAATGGCCCAGATTTGATTGGACGAGATTAGGACATTTAATACTATTTATATATATATCCTTGTCGCTTTTTGTACTTGATAGTTAAGAATTCTGTGATTAAATCGTTTAATGATTTTGTTAAGCATATATCCTTGTCGCTTTTTGTACTTGATAGTTAAGAATTCTGTGATTAAATCGTTTAATGATTTTGTTAAGCATGTAGTGATTAATCTTTGAAATTACTGTCACTCTCTTTACTTGTACCTACATCATGACATGGCTAATCATTGCATCTTTATAGACACTATCGCAATGATCGTGGTCAAACAAACAACGGAACGAGATGATACATAATGATTATAATTATGTTGGCAAAATTCAGTCCTTGTAGAAATTTTCTCCCATTTATTAATACCAGATCCCCAACAAATGTCGGTTACGTGGTACCATGTCAATTTGTTTTAACATCCACTATATATTAGTGGACGTGTTGAAGTTGCAATGTAAATCAAATTGTACATACGACGATCTTGTACCAATAAACTGGTACACGCGATTAATAATCGGTACTATTCGAAAGTGTGAGTAATCGTTGCTGTTTCGGTGGGAATTGAACTTATTTGGAATAGACTCGAATGTTCGATATTGTTGGTTGCATTTTTTTAATTAGATTTTGATTGTTACTGGCTAGACATTATCTACATGACTTTGAAGGTATAAACTTTACGTTCTATATATATGAAAGAACTATCGCCTCACTCACATTTCAAATAAGTAGATAATTATGCCCGCGACAACTCCAGCTATTACTTACTTATCAAAATAATACATTTATTTAGTTTTTTTATATATAAATACAAAATGAAATAATACGAATTACTAAAATAAAAAAATATGTTTTGTATCAAAACGCAATCACAAAGTAATTCAAATCTAATTAATCTGTGTATATTAAATAAGCAGTTAACATCTTGTGTCAATTATAATTTTGTGGGCAGTTAATAATTCATCTTCTGAGTAATAATAAAGTTTTAGTAAAACACCGTAAGTGATCACCACCGTCCATAGACACTAACAACACCAAGGGAGTCGCAAGTGCGTTGCCAGCCTGTATTTGGGGAAAGGGGGGGGAAGGAAGAGGAGAGGAGAAGGGAGAGGAGGTGGTCCTCCGGCGCTCTCACTGACCGAATGAAACGCAACAATGCAAGTACTGTTACTTCACGTCGGTTTTCTGCGAGAGGGTGGCTCTACCACCTACTAACCTTTTGTGCAATTTTAATCGGTTACGTAATATATGGGATATTTTCACATGATATCGTTTTCTAATTGTATATCTTTACTAAAGCATGCGTCGTATGAAGAAAGATGGATGTTTGACAGTTATCTTCTTATTTGAAACGATGTTACAAATAGTAATTTGGCCACAATACAATAGTACTCGCGCTTCTTTCATAGAACTGAAATTATTATTTAGCAAGACAAAAGATATTCATCTCAGAATTAAGTCAAGAAAGCGGTCCATTCTACAGTTAGTAGCGAATGTGTAAAAATTATATACACCTACTTATTAACACAAACAATTTCAATTGTGTTAATTTTAAAGAGGTAATTTATTTGTAACATTTTTGTATTTAACATCTCCTTTATTCGCATGGTAAGACATACTCTATTGAACTATCCAGATTATGTGAAAAGTACAAAGTGTGACCATATTACTGTGAGCAATAATATTGAATATTATAGTAAAATTTAATAATAAGAAAATAATAAACCATAGCCTATATTACTCAAGAAGACAGTCACAATCAGTGATTTTATTAAAATTTGTATCTGTACTCCCTGAATTTACCTTCTACAAACAAATAAACTTTACTATCAAATAATAATAGTGTAGGGTAGCAACTGTATGTTATATTATGATACCTTTATTTAAAACAACTTTCAAGTGATTGGTAAAATGGTGTCGAAATTTATGGACTATCAGATATATCAACAATGTAATAATTAATTACAATCGTAAAGAGCGAATTGTGTATTATATGTTAAAGCAAAAAACAATAATGTGACAGTTTGTATTTGTAAGATATCACATTTAAAAATAGCCAATTTTAATATTTCAGCGGTTTAAAAAATACAGAAACTAATTCAGAAATCCTCTCGTAGTTTTGTGTTATTTGTATATTCTGAGATTTAAGTTAGTATAATTATAAGTTTATAAAATAATGGAATAGTATTTTTTCCTATAATGATAAATATGGCTGGTTTTATTATACAGGTATCTAATTAAGTTTCAAATCAATGAACGAACCACGTTGAACCGTCGACTCATAGTACATCCCTTAAATACAGCTTTTTTGTATATTTAATTCTTTTATAACTTTATACAATACTTCATGACACCAACAAATATTTGTTATTAAAGGAACAATCTAAATAATTACGAGATATTTAATTAATATAATAAAAACACAGACAACTATACATATATGAAAAAAAGTGAGTAAATACAATAAAACCTTCTTATTAAAAAGGTGTAAGTAGACGTTTTTGCCAGGATTTTGTAATGTCATGTATTTTATTCATAATTTTGTGTTATTTAACTATATACCATGTAATATTGGTGGTGTTTTATGTAATATAGTTTGGTTACTGTGTACAAATGAAGAGGATAAGAAATAGTACCACGGAGCATGGATTTTGACTTGCCACAAAAACTCCCTGGAAAGTTCTAACAAAACAGCCACCAACAAGTTTGTACGTTGAAATGATCGCAAGAAATTTGTAATACTATTTATTACCTAAGGGATTGGTTGCCAAAATAAGATAAGGTGTAAGTATTGACACACAATTGTACTTAAATTAATAGTGAAACATGAGCATAAAAATTTCAGATATAATAATTGTTTTTATACCTTAAAGATCAGTGCCACCTGACATGGGTATGGTTTAAATGGCATATTCACTTTGATCCCACCAATCATATTGTCACAGCCCTGGAGTTTAGTATTTCCTGAAGCACCACTATCTGGATTGCATACTATTTCCTCTTTAACTATGTCTGACTTAGGAAAAAGACATTTCATTATAGCACTTCTCATTCCAACAGCTACATTTACCAGTCGTTTCTATTTCTAGACTTACTTTATTGTCACTCTCAATTCACATCATTATTTAATAATAACATAATATTTTGAAATACTTACTTTGCTCGTTCTGTTGCCAGGCCAAAGCCCCACATAGAAGGGCTAATGTCTTGCCAGTTCCAGTTGGACTCTCTAATAAGCAATTCTCTTCTGTCTTGATGGCAGTTATGACCTGCAATATCATTTAGGTCAAAACAAGATATTTAATTATGATGATGACATCTAAAAAAAAACAATCATTTTCCTGGAAAAGTTTTTATTGTTGCTGTATTTCTTATAATATCTGGCTATTTCATATTATTGAATAATACAGGGAAAAGTTGCTTTCTCTTTGCAGTCCTTTATGCATTCTACTGTGATTGGGTCTACTCTCTGAGAGTAGTCTATTCGAGACACATTGTACACTTTTCAATTCGAGTTATAGAAAATAACAGTGTCATAAATTTTCTGATTCAGCAAATTAAATGTTCTAATAATATCCATAAAAAATGTCACAAACTTAGTCAAACTTAGTCACAACACTGAACAACTGTATAAATCATTAATACACTTTGGCGCAATTATAGTTTTCAACTTTTAACTTAACAACAGGCTCTAGAGTGTATCAATCAAATCAAAAGCAATAATGGCACAGGTAATATATTTATATTAATTGTTTAAATTCTATTATATGCTGCTAATTGTAATATAATTGAACTATCCAGATTATGTGAAAAGTACAAAGTGTGACCATATTACTGTGAGCAATAATATTGAATATTATAGTAAAATTTAATAATAAGAAAATAATAAACCATAGCCTATATTACTCAAGAAGACAGTCACAATCAGTGATTTTATTAAAATTTGTATCTGTACTCCCTGAATTTACCTTCTACAAACAAATAAACTTTACTATCAAATAATAATAGTGTAGGGTAGCAACTGTATGTTATATTATGATACCTTTATTTAAAACAACTTTCAAGTGATTGGTAAAATGGTGTCGAAATTTATGGACTATCAGATATATCAACAATGTAATAATTAATTACAATCGTAAAGAGCGAATTGTGTATTATATGTTAAAGCAAAAAACAATAATGTGACAGTTTGTATTTGTAAGATATCACATTTAAAAATAGCCAATTTTAATATTTCAGCGGTTTAAAAAATACAGAAACTAATTCAGAAATCCTCTCGTAGTTTTGTGTTATTTGTATATTCTGAGATTTAAGTTAGTATAATTATAAGTTTATAAAATAATGGAATAGTATTTTTTCCTATAATGATAAATATGGCTGGTTTTATTATACAGGTATCTAATTAAGTTTCAAATCAATGAACGAACCACGTTGAACCGTCGACTCATAGTACATCCCTTAAATACAGCTTTTTTGTATATTTAATTCTTTTATAACTTTATACAATACTTGATTAAATCGTTTAATGATTTTGTTAAGCATGTAGTGATTAATCTTTGAAATTACTGTCACTCTCTTTACTTGTACCTACATCATGACATGGCTAATCATTGCATCTTTATAGTAACATATTAATACAATGTACCAACAGAAAGGAATGTGTCTCTCATAATATTGTCAGGATATTTTTATGCTAAAGGAAAAACATATTAATAAAAAAGATCCGCGCAGTGTTCAGACACTAAACCTTAAAATCCAAGTACGTTAAGATCATTTAGTGCAAATCCTATGATTATCTTAACCTTTTTTTAAATACTTTATAGGGTTTAAGTGTCAGACCACAATCTCACTTGATGTTAAATTACGATGTGGTCTAAAATAGTAAATACGCTAAATCTAAAGAGGAGTTGGCTCTTAAAGTACAGCTGCGAGAACACGCCTATAAGTGCTTGGTGACAGATCGAACTAGAGGGTAATTGCTAGAAAGGCGAGTTTAGTGAGTGCCCAGTCACCGCTCTATGGTTTCCTGATGTTTTCCTTTACTGCAAGCTCCAGCTCAATTTGCAAGGATTCGAGGTTACGTCAATCGACGTAGTGGCTGTACAGGCAAAGCCCTGATCCATCTTCGCCTCAAAAAAAAAGCTTCGTGAATCAAAACATTGTGATGGAATCCCAACACGTTGGTCGGACATTTTCTAATACTTGCTTGGTTGAAAATCTGTGATCAAGCATCTTGGCAGTGCATTCCAACAGCTACATTTACCAGTCGTTTCTATTTCTAGACTTACTTTATTGTCACTCTCAATTCACATCATTATTTAATAATAACATAATATTTTGAAATACTTACTTTGCTCGTTCTGTTGCCAGGCCAAAGCCCCACATAGAAGGGCTAATGTCTTGCCAGTTCCAGTTGGACTCTCTAATAAGCAATTCTCTTCTGTCTTGATGGCAGTTATGACCTGCAATATCATTTAGGTCAAAACAAGATATTTAATTATGATGATGACATCTAAAAAAAAACAATCATTTTCCTGGAAAAGTTTTTATTGTTGCTGTATTTCTTATAATATCTGGCTATTTCATATTATTGAATAATACAGGGAAAAGTTGCTTTCTCTTTGCAGTCCTTTATGCATTCTACTGTGATTGGGTCTACTCTCTGAGAGTAGTCTATTCGAGACACATTGTACACTTTTCAATTCGAGTTATAGAAAATAACAGTGTCATAAATTTTCTGATTCAGCAAATTAAATGTTCTAATAATATCCATAAAAAATGTCACAAACTTAGTCAAACTTAGTCACAACACTGAACAACTGTATAAATCATTAATACACTTTGGCGCAATTATAGTTTTCAACTTTTAACTTAACAACAGGCTCGCAACATCTGAGAGGGTGG
>MU159327.1:171167-216728 GCA_015888305.1 Antheraea pernyi | reverse complement strand
CAAAAATATGTTATAACTGCGTGAGACGTGTGCCTTACTGACTCCAAGAATAAATATACATAATCGAAAGACATATATTTGTTTGTAATATGAATTATATCCTCTTTTTGGTCAATTTGGCGGCCATATTGTCTTATTTGCCACGTTTGCTTCTACATAACTCAGTTATTATAGCAACATATAAGAATAACTTAAGTATATCGACAATACGGGCATATTATATCTATCTATAAAATAAAAGATTTAAGATATATTGTTCGATAATGTATAGCTTATAATTTTCATTACTTTCTTATATAGTGTTAGTGAGCACTGAGTTTGGTATATAGTAGGTTGAAGTTCCAGGTATGTTGCTGATGATAAATCCCATCCCATTCGATATACTATTAGTATTCATATATCTAATGTACACGTTACATGTTACAGTAGATGGCGTTCGTATCGTAGTTACAAATGTTTTTGAAAAAGCGTTTCTGTAATGTACACACCCACTCACAATTTTACATTTCTTTCATACATTTTTAAAAAGCGCGTGCGGTGCCGCGTGGTATCCTGTTATACTGAATTAATAGTTAGCAATACAATAAATATTAATTTTATAAATGATGATTTTATTAAAAACTAGCTGTTACCCGCGGCACCGCACGCGCTTTTAGTTTTTAATAAAATCATCATTTATAAAATTAATATTTATTGTATTGCTAACTATTAATTCAGTATAACAGGATACCAGTCACATAATGCAATAATTAACCGACGTAACCACAATGAATACGTATGTACCTGAAAACAAATGTAAAATTATTTATAAATTATACTTAAGAATACAGTATGTATTCAGTTTTTAATTTTTATTACTCGTGGTTATAAAATATTAAACGTGTGAAGAATGAGGTTTTTAGGAAAGAAAACTTCAGGATAGGATAGGATACTGATATTTCGGTAGGTAGGCAAGTATAGGGGATAGGTGGGCATAGGGTTGTGTAGGTAGGTAGGGTAGGGTTAGGATCGAGGGCTGGGGGGAGGGGAGATACGGGGTAGCTTAGGACGGAGGTCTACTATGACGCGCAACGTGACGTGTTTGTTTGCAAACAATCAAGTGACTAGTAGTTGAAAGGCGTGGGCGGGGTGAGGGGTGTATCAACGCGTGCCGACGTCTTGACCGGCGCAAACCTGTTTGCACTTGTTTACGCGCGTTTTGATTGAACCGAGTTATTCGGCCGAGTACTCGGTTGAAAAATTGAGCCGAGTAAAACTCGGTACTCGTTACTCGGCAAAAGTGTTACTCGGCACATCTCTAATTTTTTCCAATCAACCTCTAGTAAATTATTACTGCCATCGTCGAGTGGGTTATTAAGAGTTTCAAGCGATCATCTCAATGAACTAGCAAGATCGTGGCCCTCTTGTTAGAACTTACCAGGAATATTTTGTTGCAAGTCAGAATCCATGCTCCGTGGTACTATTTCCGATCCACAACACTTGTGCACGATAACCAAACTGTATTACGTAAAACACCACCAATATTACATAAATAAATAAGCCTTTTATTATTTCTCATTTTTACAATTACAATGTCTATTTACAAATTATAACAGTATTTTATCTTATAATATAATAATTTAATACATTTTTTTTTACTCTTACTGTCATAAAACGTTGGCTATCGAACTTGATGAGCATAAGCTGAAGCAGGTTAGTAAGTTTCGGTACCTGGGTAGCTCGCTAACTTCCAGCTGCAGCTTGGATCTCGAAATTAATTACCGAATTAGTGCTGCAGCAGCAGCTTTTGGAAAACTGTATTCGAAGGTTTTCTGCTCACATGACTTGAAGCTGGCTACGAAGATCTCAATATATATGGCTATAGTGCTCCCTAATATCTTATATTCCGCAGAGACGTGGACCGTGTACAGTCGTCATATCCGCACATTAGACCAATTCCACATCAAATGTCTACGAAAAATTTTAAAGATTCATTGGTCTGATCGCGTACGAAACACGGAAGTGTTACGGCGAGCTAATGTATGTGGCATTGAAGCGTATTTGATGCGACGACAGCTTCGTTGGTGCGGTCATGTGTCACGCATGGCGGAAGAGCGACTTGCGAAGCGCATCTTTTATTCTGAACTCGAAGACGGCAAGCGTAAGCAGGGCGGTCAACTACTCAGATACAAAGATGTGCTTAAGCGTCACATGAAAAAGTGTAACATAGACCCTTCACACTGGGAGGTTCTAGCAGCTAAACGTCCAGAATGGAGAGCTCATGTGGCAACTAGAGTCCAGACTTACGAAGAACATCGACGTGCTGCACTTGATATTAGACGTGATGAATTGAAAGCCCGACCACCAGCGGTAATCAATTATAAGTGTTCTCACTTGTGTACAATGTGCACGCACCTTCCGTAAGAAAATCGGCTATATTAGCCATATGAAAGCACACGAGCGCCGGAGTTGAAGCAGTCGCTGTGGCCGAAAACGGTCAGGAGCATACATACAGGTGTGAGAAGGCACCATGGGGTTTTAGTCCTTGCAAGTCGGACATACCCCACCCGCAGCTGCCCGGCTCGGGTGGGAATCCGTAGGGATTTCCCCATGTAAGAAAAAAAAAGACATTATTTATATTATATTAGCGAGTCACGGCAGCGGTGGGCGAGTGCGGTGGTGTTAATACCTAAATACCAAAGTATACAAAAGGAACGGAATTCTATAAACATAGAAAAGGATTAGCTCTCAAATGGTATTGCTAGAATTAACTTATAAGACACCGCGAGCCGTCCGCAGCGGCGGTCGGCGAGCGCGCGGCGTTGTTAATACGTGAGTACCTTCACTTTAATCGTAATGTATGTAGCAGTAGTCCGGTGAAGCTGTAAAGATCTTGCCAGGTCAATAGCGTAGTCAGTTCGAGAAAAAACGCTACTATGTGTATTCCTGAAGACGGCGTTCTAAACACCATCAAGCAAACAATTTACATGAAGCTTGCCCATTGCTTGGGTAGGCTTTCGACTTATTTGGTCAGTAATCCAATCGAATATCAGCGTAATTTCAGTAAATACCGCTTTACTCATCTGACTGAAGTACACCAGAGCAGGAGACATCGTCATATAGTTCTAAAGTCATTTAGAATACATTAAATAAATGAGTGCTAAAACTTACAGTATAGGCATTTGAAATTAATGTTGATTCGCTTTTGGATTTATGAATATGTATGAAAATAACGACATTGCCAACGCCCAACCTAACCAACACATTTTTTTTTAGTTTTATTGAAATTTTAGTTTGTATTCAGATATTTTTCTTCAATTTTGACACATTATTGTTATATAAAACACCACAAAGGTATTGTGTGATCATGTAGAGTCATAGATAATACTATATATTTACATAGAAATGGATGTCAGATATAGCTAATAGCTGAGACCAGATCGATAAATTCCTAATCTGTGTATCGGAACACCATGAAAGTTGCATACATAAACTTTTTTTTCTTTGAGAAGGTCTTTATGCTATCGATTTGGCTATAATTCAATTATTAATTATAATATTTTTTATAAATAGCAAACAAAGCAAGCATAGCTTAGCTTAGCATAGCATAGCAAGCAATTATAACAAACGCGCGCGGCAATGCGCGCACAGCTCATTATATAATGTGTAAAGCTCATAACCTATAACAGGACCTTTTTTAACTCAGTGAATAACAGATTAAAAATAGTTTGCTTTCAAAAAAAATCACAATATCCTTTATTCAGTTTAGGCCCCGAGAAGACGCTTATGAACGTCAAAGCTACTACCGGTTCGGAAAACAGCCCAGTCATCTAGAAGAGCCGGCAAGAAACTCGATCTGGTTTATCTTTTCATGTCATATATTTTTACAGTAACATAAATATTTACATTCGTTATTAGTGGATACACAGAGAGCGGCGTCATTTCCAGACGTCACAATCGTTTACGTATTGATCCACCCTATAATAGCCTTTAGATATTAAAACCCGCTTGTCATGGTTCTTTAACTCACTATCAGGCAAATCGGTAATGTGTTTTGGGACTTTATTATAAAACCTAACACTATATTACCTAAAAAACTGTTTTTGGACTTAGTGAGCCTGAAGCATGGAATGACCATGACCTTTTTGTAATGTAGACTTCGTAGTATCACTATAATATGTAGGATTGAATATCTGGCCAAGCAAATATTTTGATCATTTATCCTTTTATGTTGATGACTAGAATTACTACAGAAGTATGAACAGTTATTTTATATGCATCATTGATACATATTACAAAAGTCTTACAAAATTTACAAGGACCAACATCGAGGAAACAAATTTTAGTTTATTTTTCTCGAACTGACTATGCTATTGACCTGTTAAGGTCTTCACAGCTTCATCGGACAAATAAATTTTAGTACTCTGTATGTTTTTCTATTTAAAATTTAACAATTACTCTCTTTATAATTATTATTGTCTCAAATGAGACGTAAAGATTTATAGTTATAAAAATATAAATCGTTCATCCACCATTGATATTGTTCGTCCGTATTAGGCAAAGTGTTTAACTGTAAGTGTCCCCATCGCCATCCATCTCCCGCCAAAATTGCGACGCCATTACACAAGTGAGTTGTCAAGGAACGTTATGGCGCGTTATAATTTGTTTTATAACCTTACAGTCGACACTATTCTAGCTGCACCAATCAACGAAATAACTGTAGGAGACATAAAATTGTTTTGTATATTTTTCGCGAGACATTTTGCATTATACTTGTTTGTTGTAGTAAGAAGGTTTATTCCAATGATATATATTTTTTTCAGTGGCCAATATTTTATTTCACTTTCAATTATCTGTATGGTAAATAGGTATCGCATAAAATACAGATCTTATTTATGCTTAATAGGTTTAGCGTTTAATCTTAATCTGAACCGATTTTTAATGACGCTGGAGCTCAAGATGGAAAACCCTACAAGAGGATTGGCTCTAAATTATGACTGAAGGAAATATTCTCTTTCATTTGAAATGTCTGGCTCATCGTAGGGTTTGAACCACTATAATTATATTCAGACATCACCATATAGCGATATTTTGCACAAACAACGACACTCCCTCGAATAACTTAAAGTTAAAAACTGACACTAGACCTATTGTAGTGTCTCGTAGCATTGAAGGGTCCCTATCAATTATCGGGATGGTTTATTGCGCTTCCTTTATCTCAGTCGCACTTTTATCAACGTATGTTCTCCACCAACAACATTTATATACATTTCTGCTGTATAATTTTGAACCTTATGTCTTTAAGATTAGATCGTCTGGTAAGCAGAGTATAAATGACTGTGTTTCTACTTAATTTGATGGCGAAAGTTTTGGTATCGAACTCATTTATACAGAGCTTTATCAGTAGGGGTCCACCAGGACCGAAACACAATAACTCTAAGATTTATATCACAACTATAAAGTTAGGTGCTGTCACGTTGAAGAAACACATAAAAGTATCGTAACAAGGAGTTCTTAGTGTAAAGAAAATCTATATATTAATAGGCAGAAACAAAATAGTTAAGTAAATTTTCCTTTTCTGTTTCTCAACCGATTTTCTTTATTTTTCTTTCGTTTGGTAGATATTTATGAGATTTAGTGTCAGTACTAAAACAAACTACTATTTTCAATTTGAAAAATTCATGAATTCTGGTCGATTTTTCTATTCCATGTTCCTTTAGAGTTTTAGACAGTTACTAGTGTATATAAATAAGTGAAGATAAAACAGTTCAGTATTTTTTTCTTCTCTGTCTGTCAACTGATTTTCTTTTTTTTTTGTTTAGTAATTATAGACGGCATTTAATGTCATGAAGAAAAATTTTATAGGTAAAGTTTAATGAATTATGATCGAAATAAGACCACTAGACGATTATTAAAATATTAATATAGATAAATTTATGAGATAATTTAATGCTATGATCAATACTTAAGCTGTTTACCTTATTACTAACGTACGAAAATATACACAAATTGATAAATCGAAATTACAACTATGTAATAAAAGTTACTGTTAGTTTGAGACATTCTTTCAATATTTAGCGTTTATGTACAATCTCATTGAACGGTGTCAGCTAAAATAGAAATACGGTAAGCTAACTTGTTTTATTTTAGTTCGGTGAAGCTGTGAAGGCCAATCAGGCATAGTTAGTCCGAAAAAAGAAACTTGTTTTCTGATGCAGTTGCGAGTGCAAACCTATAGATCTTAGGCGACGGATTTTAAAACTTGAATATTGTAGTTAGCTAGACTGGCCTTAGAGAATGCTATACCATCATAATATTTACAAATCTAATCTAGATTTATTTTGCATTCAGTACTCAATAATCAATTTGGTTGACGAATGCGTTACTTTGTGGAAATCATTCAATAAATATTATGTTTTTTTTTAATGTCATCATGCAAATGGACAGGTGGGTCACCTGATGTTAAGTGATCACCACCGTCCATGGACACTAACAACACCAGGGGAGTCGATAGTGCGTTTCTGACCTGTGTTTGGGGGAGAGGAGAGGTGAGGGGAAGGTGAGCCTCTGGCGCTCGCACTGAACGAACGAAACACAACAACGCAAGCACTGTTACTTCACGTTGGTTTTCTATGAGAGGGTGGTATTACCCCGGGCGAGCTGACCCATTCATGCTGAAACCAGTAGTAACTTCGGCGTGGCTCTACCACCTTAAAAAATAAGTTTACCTACGTTACTTTGCACTTCCGCGTGGAATTGATTGACCACTACTAAAAAACGTTTTGTTGCAGTTTTTTTTTTTTATTGTAGCACGGCAAAATTACTGCACTGTGCCTGATGGTAAGCACAGTACAGTCCAAAAACAATGGCGACCACCGAGTGACACAGTATCCATCGCCGGTCGCCGCTGTCATGCCGGCCTGCGAAAGGCTAGTTATGCACAGGCTGATCCCGAAACGCGACCCGCAGAAGCGGGTCACTATGACGGGCTTTTTCGCCATATACATGGTGGTTGCGACCCAGTCAGGCTGTAATACCTTACCACCCCGCTAAGTAAGATCACCAGTAAGACGTAGTAGTGGTCAATCAATTCCAAGCTGAAGTGCAAAGTAACGCCCACTGTAATATAGAATAAGCAATTCATACCTCTACACATACTAGTTTAATTCTAAAGTTGTTATGATAGATTCGATAATATTCTGAAATATGTATCAAGAACGATAATGGAATTATTCTGAACATATGTCTATTTGTTACAAATTATGTGTGACCACGACACTTGGCTGCATTCGCCAATCACCTGATTCAGTTTGGGCGGCCGTGCGTTATAACTTACATGATTTTGTACGCGCGACCCTCGTCTGTTGGCTGATTGTTCACTCGCTGACAATGTCAACTCTGCTAATCTTTTTATTATGATGCTAAACTATGTAATGTATGTATGTAGCATTTTCTTTTAAAATTTAATTTACTGCTTACTTATTACTATACGGTATTTAAAGGATTTTATATTTAAGATCTCCTTCACCAGTATACTCACTGAATATATTTGTTTTTATTTTTTAATAATTAATAAAATGTATACATATAATTAAAATGTCTCTTGTTTGTACGACTTAATCTTCGAAACGGCTAGATCAGTTTTGACAAGACTTTTACTGACCGATAGAGTACTACTCTTCATAGAATTATCAAGGTACATATAGTGACAGTTTTACATGAAGGCCGGATTCCGGATTGTTCATTTTTATACTTCAAAGTAGTTCCAGCTTGTGTGTTATATAATAATAGGTGGTAGAGCCACGCTGAAGCTATTACTGATTTCAGCATGAATGGGTGCTTGCACTGTTGCGTTTCGTTCGGTCAGTGAGAGTGCCGGAGGACCACCTCCCCTCCCCCTTCCCTTTCTCCCCAATACAGGATGGCAATGCACTCGCGACTCCCCTCGTGTTGCTAGTGTCAATGGACGGTGGTGATCAATTAACATCATGTGATCCACCTGTTCGTTTGCCTCGTATGATATAAAAAAATCGTATTATGAAGATACAGTTCATTTGAAGCTCAATTACGTCAAAGCTAACGTTTTATAGAACTATGAAATTTCGATACTTACGGATTGTTTCTTAAATGTTTCTAGGCTGCTTATTTTTTGGATTCTATCGATACTTTGCCATTTTCAATGGCCGAAGAAATGAGCGGGAATTAGTGTATGGATACTAAAGAATTAAATTTTAGTCTCAAACTTATTGTGAAACTTAATAAGGCCCGATAAACTGAGCTCCCTCAGCTAGTCTATGACTAGTAACAAGCGAAATTTTAGTTTGAAAGTTATTGAGAAACGTAATCACAAGTTTATTCTGATTGTAAACACCTATATGTTGTGTTTACCTTCTTAACATAAATTCTTTATCGTTATTTTATTTATGTTTTATATTAAACAAAATTAATCTAACTATTCTTGACAAAATAAGAAACTACATCTCAGCTCAGTAGGTCCATTTAAATCCGTAGTATAATTTAGGGCGATTGACAAAGCTATTCCCCCTTTTCTGCGAGTGGTTCTGTTTACGACAGACGTCGTCACAGAAGTCGTTTTACCCGACTGACTATCAATTTGTTGCCATTTCGACGCACCGTACTTTGTTACTCTGTCCCTACTGACATTGTAACACCAATCGACGAAACACCACTGGCATATTATATTGCTGTTATTATTTCAAACCATTATAATATACCTTTAACCTTTAAAGACACTTGATGCATACATTTTTCAGGTTACAGGTTAACGCCAACACAGCGGAAATTCTTAAAAAGAAAAAAAATGCAGGAAGAAAAAATATATTCTATCGTATACTTTCGTACCTTTAATTCTAGAAATGTATATGTTTGTATCTTTTTATACATATCATTAAGCTTTTCCATGGGGGTAAACATACTTAATAAAATTTCACAAAGGTACTTTAAAACTGGTAAACGGTTCTCTAGGGATTATAAACAGTTACACTTATAACTATCTATACTAACATATAAAGCTGAAGAGTTTGTTTGTTTGTATGGTTATACTATATGTAAAGCTGAAGAGTTTGTTTGTTTGTTTGTATGGTTGAACGCGCTAATCTCAAGAACTACCGGTTCGATTTGAAAAATGTTTTTGGTGTTAAATAGCTCATTTATCGAGGAAGGGTTTACGCTACGTATTATCACGTTAAAACAGATAGGAGCGGGGTACTAATGAATAATGTTTCTAAATCGGACTATTTTTTCCTTTTGAGAGCTTCCGCTGTGTGTTAGCGTTAGTATTATGGTGGTAGAGCCACGCTGAAACGATTACTGGTTTCAGCATGAATCGGTCGGCTTGCCTGGGGTAGTACCACCCTCTCATAGAAAACCGACGTAAAGTAACAGTGCTTGCATTGTTCCGTTTCGTTCGGTCATTGAGAGCGCCGGAGGCCCACCTCCGCTCCCCTCTCCTCCCCCTCCCCTAACCATTCCCCCCAAAGGGTGGCAACGAACTTGCGACTCCTCTGGTGTTGTCAGTGTCCATGGACGGTGTTGATCACTTAACATCAGGTGACCCAACTGTTCGTTTGCCACCTATGACATAAATATATATATATACGTTCCTATGGTAACGTGGTAATTTTCTATCGGAAACATTTTCAAAAAAATTTTTTTTTTCTATTCCAAATGTTTATTCTACGTTAGTTTTGTTCCCAATTTTTAATTCGTAATCTATTACGTACTATAAAAATAAAGTGTGTGTAATATCAAAATAAATACTTTTTGGTGAATTGATATGGCTACAAATAACAACAAAATATTTATATTTTATTTTGTCGATATGTCTGTCTGTTTGTTTGTTTGTTCCGGGTAATCTCCGAAACAACTGGATCTATTTTGATGGATATTTTACGGGTCAATAACTAACTAATTTATTTAGCTATATAACTAGCTATTTTATTTTAAGCGAGCGTGTTCGGCAGACGTTGCCCGCCCTGATAATGAGACAAATTATACCTAAACCTTTCTAAAGAATCATTTTATATATTGGTGAAAACGGCATGAGAATGCGTTCTATAATTTTTGAGCTTATTGCGAACAGACATACACACAAACGTGGCAGAGGACTTTGATTTACAATATGTAGTGATGAACTGTTACCTGTGTATTCGTCCGTGTGAAATTGATCAAACATATGTTGTTTATATGCACGTGAGACGTGCGCTGTACTGGACTCTAAGAATAAATATAATTGAAAGTTATATGTCTGTATGTAATTGAAATTATAACAACGTATAATAATAACTTAATTATATCGACAATATGGCCATATTATATCTATATAATGAAATATTTAACACATATTGTTCGAAAATGTATAGCTTAATATTTTCATTACTTTCTTATATAGTGTTAGTGAGCACTGAGGGTGGTATATAGTAGTTTCAAGTTCCAGGTATGTTGCTGATGATAAATCCCATCCCATTCGATACTGTTAGTATTCACATATCTAATGTACACGTTAAATGTTACAGTAGATGACGTACGTGTCGTAGTTACAGATATTTTTGAAAGAGCATTTCTGTAATTTACACATCTACTCACAATTTTACATTTATTTAATATATTTAACGTGCGGAGCCGCGGGAATCAGCTAGTGTATAAATAAAAGCTCAAAGTTGATTCAGAAAAATCACATATCTCATAAAATAGCTAAAACGTTTCCTTAACTAAGAAATCATCGGAATAAGCCAGATTATTAATACAAAATTGAAATCTGAATACCAGCAGTCCTCGCATTACTCTTGTCAAGTGATTAAAGTTTGTTTACAAGCAAAAAACGATTAAATCGGAATTTAAACGTATACCATGATCCTCGCGTATCAAACAGCGAGAAAAATACTATTCAATTACAAAAAGCGGTCTCACCGGTGTCGGTATGTGGTACCGACAGTTCCTAGTAGTGCTAATGCGATGGAGCTATGTAACTATACCCTACAAACATGTTGTAACCCAACATATCTCTGTTAGGGCTTGGACACAACGCTAAAGTCAGTTCAAATGATTCGTTACACTATATTATTATTAACGTTCATTTATACACGTACAATTTTACAGAGTTATACATATACAATTTTATAGAGAAATATTAGAAGGGTAATTATAACTATATTACTATTATTATATTGTATTAGCTAGCCGAATTACTAGCAAAAATTATAATTACATGAGCATTAGTGACTGCTGTAGTTAATAACTGTGTTACAGCCACTAACACTCACCGCCGGACAACACTATGCTTTTTGTTTGAAAAAGTTAACACATAAATCGTAATATGCAACAATCATTATTTGATTGTTATATATTTACTACGTAGCTTTCATTTTAACCTATTATTTACTGTTTTTTTTATTATATTATAGGAGGCAAACGGACAGGTGGGTCACCTGATCTTAAGTGATAACCACCATCCATAGACACTTGCAACACCAGGGGAGTCGCAAGTGCGTTGCCGATCTGTCTTGGGGAGAGGGGAGTAAGGGAAGGGGAGGTGAGGTGGCCTCCGGCGCTCTCAGTGACCGAACGAAACGCAATAATGCAAGCACTGTTACTTCACGTCGGTTTTCTATGAGAGGGTGGTGAAATCATTAATAGCCTCAGCGTAGCTCTACCACCTACCCAAGTAATAATCCTGTGTTACTCTTAATTGTAATTTAAAAAATTATACATGTTTTCTACGTCTTCTATGGTTGTGGTGTATATATTTTAACACATTCTGATTTTCATATTTTGCTATTGCAATTGTGTTTTGTTTTGATTTTACTTTTGGTGGCCACAACTTCGATGATTATTTTTAGATTAAAGACTTAGTTACAGGGATTATGTTACATTTTATCTATATATATATAAACTGTATTAATATTATTTTGTCCTGGCTAAACTTTGAAATGGTTAAATTGATGTGAGTGTATTAAAAAAACTACATTCCTTGGGCATTCCAAGACGCCATAGTAAAGTTTATCAAAGGTTATTTAAAATCATTAAAGCATTATAGAGTTTAAATAGTTGTGGAAATATTCAAATCCAATAAATTTAAGGCAGCCCACAATTATTTATATACATAAAAGATTGAGTAATTGACTCACCAATTGACGATTTCGTAAAGAATTGCAAGTGAATTCCTTTTATACTGTAGGTAAGTACTACTTACTATATGAGGATTTATGAAAATAAAAGTTTTTAAAAGTAGCGCTCAAAGCCGTCCGCAAAAATTCCCCAATATACATACGTGGTTATAGTTATGCGATAAACTTATGATTTTCCAAATTCAACCTTACCGGAATGATTTAAAGTTGTTTTTATAAGGGCACAAGCGACGCGAGACTATTTGAAATGAGTGCATAATTTTCAACTGCGTGCATATTTTATGCGGAGTGTTTTGAGACGTTGAGTGTGTATCTTGGGTTTTTATATACATCAATGTGTCGAAATTATTTTTTTAATAGACAACGCGAGCTCATCTGCGGGGAAACTTGAAACAAGAAAGTAAGAAGTAGGTATAACCCAATGTTAAATAAAACGATTATTTTATTAAATAACGAAATATTCTCAGAACTATAACAAAATAATACGTTTTACTTGAGTTCTGAACAGTGCAGCAAATAGTTCACGACAAACGTTGTAACCGCACTATGGAACCGGTAAAGAATTCCACACCTGCTCGCGTCTTTGTAGGTTGGATTCTACCACTCTTAATAGATGAATTTTTTACACTAGATATAATTATCTTTATTTGGTCACCCCATCACCCTTTCGATGTATTTACACTTCAATGGGCGCATTAAAAACGGTCACTTTTATGGCACACTGTGTTATTATAGCTACCTATTATACTAATCTATGAATTTTGAATAATTTAAATGTATTCGTTAGTTCCGTATCTCTGTTTAATCCTTGAAGGATTCTAGATTTTCGACTATTATATTTAAAAAATACCATATTTCATATTGAATATCCTTTGTATAATTGTCATAAAAATAAATTTTATTTATAATAAGCAAACCTAATTTAAATTAATATTGTTATTATTAAATTATTATTATTAAGGACGAAGGGTGCCTTTCGTTTAAAAAAAGATTGTGTGGTTTTATGAAACCACGGTAAAAGTGAAACTTTTTTTCACACTATAGACATTTAACTAAAAAATTTTGGAATAATATTCCATTCAGGGTATAAAAATCGCTAACTAACACTATATGGTAACTAAAATACGTGAACAGTGACTTACATTCGAGTGCCTTTCACTTTATCCCTGCTCCGCGGCCGACCATCACGCGACATGCAACACACAGACAGAAAAGTTTGAGAGTTTGTTGCGAAGGGATAAATTAAATCTATATTACGCGAAAGAAGCCGCGAGTAAAAGCTGGTAGGAAATAAAGATTCGACTGGTACTTTAAAGTGTTCTGGTTTGTGCAAATATGTGATTATCAGAATTCACTCGTGAATCGTATGTAATTTCCACGAATAGGGAGAAATAGAGTATTGCTTTTATTGTATACTAGCTGTGCCCGCCACCCCGTCCGCTTGGAACTAAACTCATCTGAATGTATTACGTCCATTTACTTATCTATTATTCTCTGGTAAGTTGCGTCGTCATTAAAATTACAATAACTTTTGATAGAGTGAATCGATTTTAATGAAATCAAGACACGAGGATATGCTTTATGATTTTCTACGTTTTATCGTTAATGCAATACCTTAGGCAATGATGTGTGTTCATACAAACAGACAGACATTTCTAAAAATGACTGAAATGTATTTTATATTCATTCCAAGACACCTGCAACAATTTTTTTTGCACAAAAATCTAAAAAGTACACACGACTGTCATTTCTTATTAATTTATGTACCATTATTTTTCTTATAAGTAGATAGATAGGTGAATATACATTTTAAAGCCTAAAAATGGTATTATTACATTTAAGTGAAATAAGGTTATTTAAGGACATCGGAATATTAGTCGTGGAAGAGAAGGGGAAGCGTTTTCGCCTCATTTAAAAAAAAACTATAACTAGGCGACACTGACAGACACGGGTCGTTAACTGACAACACAAATTTTTCAACCCCGACATTTTTCACAACTTTTCCCCGTTTGAATGATCACCGCAATTTTTTTCGTAGGTCAGTGTTACCAGATTTTACGAACTCTTTACCGTAAATGCTTTTGAATACTTTTTTTGTTATATGATTACAACGTCCGCGTAGCATATATGATTGTTTTTATGAGTTTTTGGCGGGTTCTTGATCTGCCATGTAGTGTATTTTATTTTTTATACATAATCTTGTGTTACTTGACTCTATATTGTGAAAATTGGTGGTGTTTTATGTAATATATTTTGTTTATTGTGCATTAGTGAAGTGAATGGAAAATAATACCACGGACCATGAATTCTGAGATGACACAAAAACTCCATTGAAAGTTCTAACAAGATGGCCACCATCTTGTTAGTTCATTGAAATTATATCAAGCAACTTGTAATATCGATACTCACTTGACAATGGCAGTAATAGTCTAAAAGATTGGTTGCCAAAAATAAAGTAAAAGAAGAAGATTGTGTTTATGAACACCTTGATTTTAAAATACTTAATTATTAAATTACCTTAAAATATAATTATAGATTATTTTTTTATTGAATTTTAATAATATTTTATTGAATAATAAGTACCTGATCACTTTCATCATATTGTTTGATTTCATTCGAAATACCTATAATATACCTTGTAATTTAACTCTTCCAATTTATATTAGATATTAATCTAAAAGGAATAGCTGATTTCCTACCGAAATACTCGGATCGAATTTCATTGTATCCATTTAAATTCGTACACTTTGATCGGTATTTAGTGAACTTATGACAGCGATCATTAATTTTTGCAACCAATAGGTCAAGTATTGTTTAAACAAATACCAATTTATAATGTTTAGACACATATTCAGTATAAAGGACTGGAATTTAATTCTATAGTATTTAAGGTGAAAAGGCTAACTTACTAGTATGAGTTTTATAATTTGTACAACTTAACCATTAGTCTTAACACCGTTGGTGTTAATTATAACTGTTAAACGAGTTGTAAAACAGTTCTTCTTCATTTTATTTTTGGCGAACAAACATTTACTTCTTCTAGTTTATTCCTGCCATTGTCGAGTAGATCATGATATTACAAGCATCTTGTGATAATATCAATGTTCTGACAAGATGGTGACCCCCTTGTTAGAACATTTCATGGAGTTTTTGTGGCATCTCAGAATTTTTGTAGGTGGTAGAGACACGCAGAAATACTGATTTAGGCATGAATGGGTCGGCTCAGTCGGGGTACTACCACCCGACTCACAGAAATACCCACGTGAAGTAACAGTGCTCGCATTGTTGCGTTTCGTTCGGTCAGTGAAAACGCCGAAAGCCCACATCGCCTCGCCCTCCCCAACCCACCCTCAACCACAGGCTGGCAACGCACTTGCGACTCCCCTGGTGTTGCTAGTGTCTATGGACGGTGGTGATCAAGTAAACATCAGGTTTGCCTGTTTACTTTGCCTCCTACGAAATAAAAAAAAACATGCTCCGTGGTTAAATTTTCTAGCCATATCACTTGTGCATAATAACCGGACTAAATTGTAAAATGCCACCAACATTACAAAATATAAAGTCGAATAACATAAGATTATAAATGAAATATAAAAGCCACTGCATGACAGGCTAAGACACCGCCGCCTAAAGCTTTTGAAGTTATTAAAATAGATAATGATGTATTCTTTACAATAATAAATATTTTCGTGATATATTATATGCAATACTGGCAACACCAAATATCAAAGGCTAATGATATATCCGCCCCCTGGTGAAAACAGGGAAAACAATCGCAATCTCATTAGAGTAGTCGTGTCGGCACACGCACGCTGCTTTTGTATTTTTGTCTAGTTATAATGAATGTTGTCAAATTTAGGTAAAGTTTATGTGATACTATTTATTATGTTATGTTTATAGCAGTATAATAATAATGTTAACAAATTATTGCTTTTTAAATAAATAGTAACCTGTCCAGGCCTTTCGTGGATGCAACCTCTAATATGACGTATTTGATTGTAGAAGGCGGTACTTTGCGGAAATCCATAATTAAAGATTATAGTGGACGTTACTTTACACTTCCTAGAAGTGTACAATATGACGTTTTTTGTTTGAACTGACTACGCTATTGACCAAGCAAGGTCTTAACAGTTTTACCGGACTACTAAGGAGAGCGCTTAAGGCACTCAGCCGATTTTACTTTGACAACTAGCTCAAGGGTGCGCGGCACACCTCGGCTTTGGCTGTTGCCTGATACATGCAATTCGCGACCTATCTGAGCTAATCTAAGCTAAGCTAACTATTCATACATATATGAGTTGTTGAAACATATATGTGTACCAAGTATACATACCTCAACAACCCTTATATATATTTCGTATCGGATAATATTCTAAACTATTTCAGTTTGATAAGGGGAAAAAATAAAACCCTTCCACCTGCATGTGTAAGCGTGTATGCGTGCACGTGTGTGAAGGTGATATGTGTACTGTTGTCGCAGTGATGTAAGATTTTGTGTCACTGTATCGCGCGAGCAGCGTACTCAAGGGCTCCACGCCGAGGGAACGGACCTAGGCTTGAGCTGCTGCCGAGGGGGGCCTAGTCTGGTTACAATATGACGTAATAAGGGTTTCAACTATTTAGATTAATTTTTTGCCGCATTGATTATAGTTCATAGTCATAGAATATACGTAAGAATCATGTTACAACATTTTTAGTTACGCGTAGCATTCATTCTGTGGGATGTCTTCTAAAATAGTAGATAATTGAAATGATGTACTGTAATAAAGGATAATTTTGATCTATATGAAATACCCAATGTGTCTAAAGTACTTAATTGGATAAAGATTCATACTATATTTGTCAAGGTGACGTACTATATAAACCGATTATTTTTAAATAGATAATATGTACCTTAAACATGAAAATGATTACTATTGACCATTCTTAGGAGATAAACGTGTGCCAACGCAGATTTTTCTGTAAGGACTTCTTACATGTTCAGTGGTATATTGTTTTTATATATCATATGAGGTTAGCCAGTATTATCAATGTAATCCTCCGAAAACTTTTTACGACTTCATTAAAATACGTCGATGTTTTTCTATGTTCTACCTTATATTATTGTATTCTTAAACCTTCCGGAACAAATTGTATGAAAATCCATGGCGTGGTTTAGAAGAATGAAGGTAACAAACGGTTAGATAAGAAAAACTACTTATTTTTATAACGTTTATAGATTATACAAGATTTGATTAAATAGCAATATCTTTTTTCAAAATTCTTTACACAATCAGTCTTAACTATGGCCTCAAACTATATCATGGAAACCTATTATCTGAGTAGAGATTGGCTTAATTGATGGTGGCGCATATTATATTGAAAATTTAAGAAAATTAAAAATGGATCAGCATCAGATAACTTTACAGTTTTACTCATATATATATTTTTTTCTCGAATCGATTACTCTATTGACCTAGCAAGGTCTTAACACCAGCTTAACAGCTTCATCGGACTACTTTACTCATCTACCCATTTCCATATGTAGAAAGGTTATTACTAAAGTTTTTTACTCATTTCTAATCAGCGATAGAGACATATCAGTCCGTTCACAAAATACAGTTTTAATTGCCTCAGTATTTGTTTTTTTTATCTCTTTCTGTTATTTTCCTAATATTTTAAAATATTGTTTTAGAGTATCAATTAGTTTTAGTATTTTATTTCTCTTTCTGTTTCAATTTCCTTGTTTTTGTATTATTTTGTTAAATTTTTTAATATGTAAAACAGTTTAATATTTCGTTTTATTAATATTTAATTTATTAATGGAGCATGCCGTGGTTGTCTCTAAATATGACTACGTTTATAATGTATCACGATAGTCCTACTTTTTATATATTTACTAGTGTATTGTCATGTTGACGATCCTAAAATATATAAACTTATGACTATCGACATCGGTAGTCCGGTGAAGCTGTTAAGACCTTGCTAGATCAATATCGTAGTCAGTTCGAAAAAAAAGTCGAAATTGAAAAGATACCCAATCCATTTATTTGTCTTTTATTTTGTCCAGGTGTGAATACATCTTACCTATGTACTCCTACATTTTTTTTCCAAACTAATATCTATTTGAGTTTGATCGCAAAGTGTATATAATAATACATTCCGTATCGAAGGATCTAGGTTTGATGCGTCAACTGGCATTTCTTTATACCGCTTATAGGTACATACTTCGTCTATGAAACAATCAATATGAACGATTTTTTAAATGTAATTATATAAGCCATATACGTATAATAAAAATACAGTTTCTTTGAGGATCAATCATGTCAAAATTACTAAACTTATTGACATAGAACTATAACTATTCGATGTGGCATTTTTGGTGGACGTTTCCAGGCTACTTTTTTTTCGGGATCCGTTTGATGTTTTGCAATTTTTTTTATGCTCAGATGTGGTGGAAATCTGCTAGTGTCTTAAGATGATATCAAAATCAAAATCAAAATATCCTTTATTCAATTTAGGCCCTGAGAAGGCGCTTATGAACATCAAAGCTACTACCGGTTCGGAAAACAGCCCAGTCATCGAGAAGAACCGGCAAGAAACTCGATCTGGTTTATTTTTTCATGTCATATGTTTGTATAGTAATATAAATATTTACATTCGTTATTAGGGGATGCACAGAGAGGGGCGTCATTTCCAGACGTCACAATCGTTCACGTATTGATCCACGCCTGATGATCAAGATAAGCCTATACAGAGAATAACTCTCAAGTTCATCTTTCATATTACAACCTTACTATATATTAATTAGGTTGTACCTAACTATATAGTGGTAATTAACTATGTGGGATTTATTATTGGAAAGACGTGTACACTATGGTTTCATTACGACGTTCTCTTGTACGGATAACTCAGGCTAATTATAGAATTCAAACCTACATTGACAAACGCAGTTTTCTACCAGACTCACACTAACCTGCCATTGCTGTAGGCACTGTGTGCCATTCAAATTCACATTGCGGTGTTTTCGAAATTATTTTTAATACATAAGTACACACTTTATTGTATTCCTAAAAGTACGTAATTAAGGAGGGTAAACTAAACATAAATTTAACGTTAATCAATCACTGTTTGGACACAATCCATTTAAATTGAACACTAAAGCTTATAGTTTTATAAAAGCGCAATGATATCGGGGGCATTTGTTGGTCACTATAATAGAAGTTAATTTAGTTTCAAAGGTGTCGTTCATAGACAGTACACAGGGATGGTAGACGTATTGGCGTAATAGCTAAAGTGGATTATGCGGCTGCGGTGACAATAATTAATTGGACAATTAGGACTTTTTGACAAAATATTTATCGTGGTTTTGTTTGGACATTTTAAATTAATAAATTTTTTCATTCTTAACAGGTTTTGTTCTTTCATTATAATCTCGTCTGATATTAAGTGACGATGACGTTGGATACAGTTAAGTACTACACCTATAGGGACTCGTAAGATAGCTACCGGAAAACATCTATAAATATTAGTCGACAGAATTTCAATTAGCAAGCCAGATTTTAGACCTTCAGATATTTACATTATGTTAATGTGGGAGGCTAATTTGGGGTGTAAGGGGTGTCGAATAACATCATAAGACTTGAGACACCTAAGCCAACCTCACCTGCGCGTGGTGCACCCTGCTGAATAACGAACGAGGCAATGGCGATAGAGGGGTGGTAGGGTTTTACAGCTTGAATGGGTCGCAACCACCATGTATATGGCGAAAAAGCCCGTCATAGTGATTCGTTTCTGCAGGTCGCGTTTCGGAATCAGCCTGTACATATCCAGCTTTTCGCAGGCCGGCATGACAGCGGCGACCTGCGATGGATAGTGTGTCACTCGGTGGTCGCCATTGTTTTTGGACTGTATTGTGCTTACCATCAGGCATAGTGCAGTCATTTAGCCGTGCTACAATAAAAAAATGCCTTTTCAAAATTATAGTGAGGAAATAACAGGTTTTAGGTGCTTATAACTATGTAATTGTAGGTGATATACTAATATAATATAGACCTTCGTCGATGTTATTTAATGTACTCCATAATTTTTAAATATTATTTTAATTTATTGTTACCCTACCGTCGTCAAATGCGTACGTCAATGCCACAGTTTTCCAATCGGAAACCCATTAAGGAGCGGGTGTCGCGTGTGCGTTATGGCATCCACACACGGAAGGTTCGCGCTTTTGTCTAAAATTTAGTATAGGGACAGTCGCATGTCACGCTCACTTCTGATAATTTAAACTTTGATGGTTCGTTTATGCCTTTTTCAGCCTAATTTTGATTGTATTTTTGCCAGTTTTATCGGGTAACAACGCATAAGAATCAATTATATACTTAAGAATGACATTTATCAGTGGGCTACAATGCATATATCATTGAATTATTCATGTCGTACATATATTTTTACCAAGGATAATTAGTGTTATTTATTTAATTTAATTAATTGTTATTTAATTAATAGATTAACATAATATGAAAAGTACACAAATAATGTTCCTGTTTTAGGTATATTTTAGTATTTATATATTAGACACTAACTAATTCCCGTCCGCTTCCTTAAGCATTAAGAAATGCCAAAGGCACAATCGAATCCAAACAATAAGTAACCTAGAACCATCTACTAAAAAATCTACAACGAATGGTCTAAGTCCTAGTCTTAGTAGTTTTGACGTGATTCAGCCTTAAAGGAACTGTATTTCCATTAGATCCATATAGATATTCATTAGAGATATATATATAGATCCATATAGATTAAAAAATTGTAAGATTCAACATCTATTCAAACTTGAATCTTGAATGGTCTTGTATACTGAAATAATTTTAGGGGTGGTAGGATTTCACAGCTCGACTAGGTCGCTACCACCATGTATATGGCGAAAAACCCCGTCATAGTAATTAGCATCTGCGGGTCGCGTTTCGAGATCAGTCTGTGCATAGCCAGCTTTTCGCAGGCCGGCATGACAGCGGCGACCGGCGATGGATAATGTGTCACTCGGTAGTTGTCATTGTTTTTTGATTGTCATTTTTTTATTTTGCCGTGCTACTATAAAAAAAAAACTGAAATGTGTAATTATTTACAATTTTTTCGAATAAGATTCTGCGATCAGAGCTGTGAACTGAAACTAACAATTTATACGTTGAATACAATAGAAGACTCCATTAAAGAAATAACAATAATCGTTAATCGATTACGCAGCAAGGCACCCGCGCGAACTGCAATCGATTCCCATGACATGTGGTATAGCGGTGGGGTGAGGTTGCATGGCATTATAGTCGGCATGCGCCTGCGCACCGATCAGCCGGAACAGGAATATAAATCAACCGTTTTTAAAATTATCAAGTTTAAAGCGTTCATTCGTAAGAAACGTGGTATTTTCTTCACTATGTCCGCAGGTTCGAAACTGACATGTACCAATAAACTTTTTGGTATTCGCCTACATTTGCTTTAATTTAAATTGGTAAAACTATAAGCTTTTAATATAATAATTACCTATATCTAACGTGGTATTTTCTTCACTATGTCCGCAGGTTCGAAACCGACATGTACCAATACATTTTTTGGTATTCGCCTACATTTACTAATTTAAATTGGTAAAACTATAAGCTTTTAATATAATAATTACCTACAACTGATACCTGCCTATGCACTTTTATGCCTTAGAATAGTTTCCATTCGGACAATTAATTGCAGTTGCAAACATTTTTTTCTTGCATTCATAGGTATTATTTACTTTCATTATTATGAAAATATTAGAATAACTTAAAAACTTTATTAATTATCAAATTCTTGCTTTAATTTCTATTATTAATCTAACCTTTTATATCTGGGTTTGAATACGAGAGAGACGAAATTGTAAATGCATCTTTTCTGGGAAGATAATTCAAATGCGCTTTTAAAAATCCACTTTCAATAACAGTAACACACAAAATCAAACTAATGAAATGTGATGAAATTAAATATATTCCAATAACCTAAATATACACATAAACTATGACGTCAATATAGTTTAACCAATGGGATTGCGTTTAGAGATTTTAAAGTTTACGTGATATATTTTGTATTTTTTCTAATTTACGTATAAATTTAAAAAGAAAAAAAAATATTGATATCAGGAACACTTATTACAAAACATAATATTTGAACAAAATCAATAAATATAGGTAATGAGAACGTAAATCTAACGTATCTGTATATTTTATGTAAAATAAATGTAAGGTAGTAAATAATAAAATACATTTCAATCATTTTCAGAACTGTCTCTCTGTTTGTTTGTATGAACACGCATCTCTGCTAAAAGACTGCGTTTATAATAAAACCTATGCAAGAAAATCATAAATTAAAAATCGGTTCGGTTTTTCAAAAGTTATTGTAATTTTAATGACGACGCACCTTAAGTACGAGAGTAAAGTAAGTTTTTTTTTATATTATAGGTGGTAAATGAACATTCGGGTCACCTGATGGTAAGTGATCGCCGCCATCCACAGACACTACGAATCAGGGGAGTCACAAGTGCCTTGCCAGCCTGTGTTTGGGGGGAAAAATAGGAGCAGTGGAGGGAGGGGAGAGGGGAGGTCCTCCGGCGGTCTCATTGACCGAACGAAACGCAACAATGCAAGCACTGTTACTTCACGTCGGTTTTCTACGAGAAGGTGGTACTACCTCGGGCGAGCCGACCCATTCATGCTGAAATTCAATAGAAGCTTCAGTGTTGCTCTACCACCTATAAAAAGTAAGTAAAGTGAGTAAATGGACGTAATACATTCATATAACTTTATTAATAGCTGTTTTTTTACATATGGTTTTACACGAACGAACCTGGAGGCACAGCTAGTATGGTATAGTAGTTACCCTAATCAAATGTCACCGAATCTAATTGTCAGCTAAAGAAAATATGCGAAAATAGCTTGGGGTCTGAGAAGGAACATTTAAACAATGATAACATCAGGCGAAACTCCGGACAGCCGCTGATCCCGGAATCAATATTAGGGATCAAATTATCTTACGGGAGTTGAATAAACTTTTATTTATATAGAGTTGTACACCGGTAAAATTTAAGCATGTATATTTCTCATTATATTATTTCGATTCGAATATTTATTTTATTTTAATTATTTAGGAAAACTAACATTAATATAATAACAAAACAATAACATAGTTAAAGGCTAATTACAAGTTTTCACAGCTATAAATACAAATAAACAAAAAAAAGTATGTGTGTACTTATGTACACGCGTTAGAAGTTATGCTGCTTTAGCGTAACGAGATAAAAATCTTTTCAAAAATTTAACTTGCGCCTTATTCTACGTTTGTAGAAAAAACGACACTAACAATAGAAAAAAGGTATTTAATACATTGAAAGTTTTAATACAAACAAACAAAATGTTGACTATAGCTAACGTCGGTTTTTCGTGACGTTGTGCGCGCGCGCATCTTGAAAAATTACTCTCATCATTTTTCCCTAACGCGCCAAAAGAAGTATAACTTCAAAAAAGTAAAGAAAATCTGTCGAGAAACAAGACTTGAAGGTACTGAACTGAATTATCTTCTGTTTTTATATGTAGATAAAAGCTGTTAAGGCCTTGGTAGATAATAGCGTGGTCAGTTCGAGAAAAAAAATTAGTATAAGCACTCTAAATTGTACTTGTCCAATCTATACATTTCGTTTGTTTATGAATTTATATTTTCGACACCCAATTTCCAAACCGTTTACCGAATTATAAATTTCGATATATGTCATAATAAAATAAAATTATGATACATTTATATATGCTAATGTAATTTTGATTATCACCTGTTTAAAGATATACTGTTAAATAGTTCACAGGCAGATGTTATTGACCATAATGACAATAATTATAATAGATGGCAGGAAAACAATTAAAGATGGAAAGTTATTATAGGAAACAAATAATATTCATTCATTCATATTCATATTCATTCATATTATTTAATATATATCTAGGCGTTAAAAAGTATTGGCGTAAGAACAGTAAAATATAATCGAAATTGCCTTGGACACGTTTGCAAATTAACTGATAGAAACAACTTTAGTTCATCTCCTTGGCCTTTAAGTTATAGTGTGATTATAAAATTTTGAGTAGTGGAAGAATATGGGTAAGTTTCGACTGCGAATGTTCACTTACTCTCATGTGAACTGTATGTCTGTTTGCTACTTCGTACAAGAAAAGAAATCGATATAAATGAAACGGTAGAGATCTGCCGTTGTGCCCTCATCACGCAAAAAGTAATCGATAATTTTTGATCAAATCTCGTCAGTTTTAGATAGTTCTTAGACATTTTGTCCTTATTTTAAAGATATTACACGACAGCTTCGTTTAATATAACATCACTATATATGAAATAAATATATTGAATGAATTAAAGACATATGTTTATTTCACCGTGAAAAGTGGGGCAAGCGGTGTGATGCTTATGTTTTTCCTCTGTACATAAAATGGTATCGTTACGATAATAAAACGACACAGATAAAGTATAAGTATCAGCTAGTATTATATAAATATGTTACGATGAGTCTTATATATCCATCAGTGTGTTTTAATATCAACAACAACAATTTTAGGGCTGTAAGGGGTGTCGAATAACATCGAAGACTTGAGACATCCAAGCCAACCTCACCTGCACGTGGTGCACCCTGCTGAATAACAAACGAGGCAATGGTGAAAGCAGGTGGTAGGGTTTTACAGCCTGACTGGGTCGCAACCACCAAAATATAAAATATATGGCGAAAAAGCCCGTCATCGTGATTCGCTTCTGCGCGTCGCGTTTCGGGATCAGCCTGTGCATATCCAGCCTTTCGCAGGCCGGCATGACAGCGGCGACCGGCGATGGATACTGTGTGTCACTCGGTGGTCGCCATGGTTTTTGGATTGTACTGTGCTTACCACCAGGCACAGTGCAGTCATTTTGCCGTGCTATAATAAAAAAAGAACTAAAAATTCAAAAGACAAATTCTTCTTATTTCTTAATATAAAATATTTGTATGCAACTCTATTAAGATAGGTGCGTCCACTGAAACCCCTATAAGAAATCGGTCCATCTCTGGAGATAAATATGTAATCTTAATATAATTGCTTCTCTGCAAACAGATCGACCTTCAAACGGATCTCGGACCCTCGTTCATTCCCAGCCCCTATTGACTCTCTCGGTTCGGTGCCCTTCGCCACTCGGTCACATGTTTCGAGCAGCCGATCGCCTGTATAGACGATCCCATAAGAGTTGCCAACTTAGAAACAGATATCTACTGGAAATATAACATTTTCAAATGCGGGAGGTTGATAAAAAATCGGAATCCAGCAAAATATAATAAAACGAACTGATGTTAATCTTCCATCTGTCTATCATCTTCTATCTATATATATAATCTTGTCGAAAACAATTGCCATAACCTACCATCTTACTAATATTAACTATAGATATATAATGAAAACACAGTGCCTTTGAGGCTTAATTAGGACAAATCTACTATTGTATCTGTGACTGTGTATATTGTACTATTGTATATGTGGAATTTTTCATAGACAGTCCTAAACTACCAATTTTTTGCATTCAATTGTTCCTGTGCCATCTTATTGACATATAAGTTTATGTAATGCGGGCATCAGCTAGTTGTTTATACATTTGATAAGACAAAGTACAGTTTTTGCAGTTGTCACCTAAATATATTGAAAGCTACGATTTTAAATGAATCACCACCTGTATTATGGAGGCGAATATTAGGGCTCTACAAAAAAAAAAAAATTATGCGAGATAGTTGGCAACCCTACACTCTACTGTCTCTGACTTGTGTGATGGAATGATTTGCGAATGGAACTGGCGAAGCGCTGTTAGTTCTTTTAATCGAGAGTGTTCTGACAATATGTTTATAATTGAATTTCTGTTTCGTGTTATATTAATACCGTATTGTAATTAATACGGGCAAGACAGAAGATGAATCGTTCAACTCATAATACTGTTGTCTAGTAAGACATAATTTTAACTGAAACAACTACTAATTAATATATTTATTTATTTGGATCACTAATAGGGTGTTACACGTTGTTATTGGAATAAGTTATTAAATCAATATATTTGTATATCACCTTAATAAAAACGACGATAGGTATATTGAATGATATAGAAATAATAAATAAAATAATTATATATGAATGAGTACAAATATTGCTCCAAAGAATTAGCAAATTAAAAAAAAAAGTATATACCTTTTTTTCTACGTCATACCACCGAGTATAGAGTATATTTGCTATCTTGTAAAATTCTTTCCTTAAAAATTGTTGCGTTTTCGTCTTTTATTTCATCCAATATAAATACTAGTTCATGACCGCAATTTCGTCTGCGTCGTTTATTATCTTAACAAAAATATGTGCAGAGGAAAAAACATACACACTACACCGATTGCTCCATTTCACCACACAAGAAAACGCATTGCTTACAAAAATAGTAGGTTGTTATTTTTATTTTAATGATTTTATATTACATAAAACCCTCGTGATATGTTTTAAAAATAAGAATTAAGTATCTAAAAAGCAAAACTAAAGAGGAACTAAACCTTTGTTATTTTATTTCTATAGAAGTTAAAGAAGTTAAAATTGTTTGTTCGTGGGATATATTCAAATAGAAAGCAATTTTTCTTTTAGTGATATAAGCTAATTTGTTTAAAATAATTTTTATATGGGAATCGAAGCATAAGAAGGCGTGTTGGGATGAATAAATTCCTAATTTTCTATGGTTTTATTTCCATAATTTTCTTGCTCCTACGGTAATCGATTAAAATATGTAACATATAGTTAATTATATGTAAGCTTGATATTTTATTTTGAACGATGTGATAAAATATGTTGTCACATTTAAACAGCTAAGTTGTTACATATATACTTAAATTTTATGACTTTATTCCCCAAGTAGAATGTTGTACGATCAAGTGTTTCTTATTGCCAGAATAAACTTTTATCGTTGTATTATTTATTCTGGAATGGAAAAGAAATAGGTACCGTTAGTTAGACGAACACTAGAATTGTTTATGTAGTCTTGGTCAATCTTTTTGGCCATTCTGAATATAACCGTAAGTTGAGACTTGCGTCTAACATCGTCAATAGCTTAATAGAAAATAAAGTTAAAGTATTATTATAGGTAATCTATAATTGATATTTATTCATCGTTAATTTGTCTCGATTTTATAAATATAATATAATACGTGTTGTTAGTGTCCATGGACGGTGGTGATCACTTAACATGAGGTGGTTATCTGTTCGTGTGCCACCTATGACATAAAAAAAAGGTATAAACACGTATTATATTATATTTATAAAATCGAGACAAATTAACGATGAATAAATATCAATTATAGATTACCTATAATAATACTTTAACTTTATTTTCTATTAAGCTATTGACGATGTTAGACGCAAGTCTCAACTTACGGTTATATTCAGAATGGCCAAAAAGATTGACCAAGACTACATAAACAATTCTAGTGTTCGTCTAAGAGGGCGATCCGGGCGTACCGGACGGTGTCCTCGGCGGCGGCCTGTGTGCTCGCCGGCTCCCTGCCCTGGGAGCTGGAGGCAGGAGTTCTCGCCGCCGTATACGAGTTCACGGCGGCGAGGAAACGAAGGGGGGAGCCCCCGGCTCCCAGGGAGGTAGAGGCGGAGAGACGGCGTCAAAGAGAGGACGCCGTCGTAAGGTGGCAGCAGGACCTGGCGGACGAGCGTTTCGGGCGATTCACTGTGGACGCCGTCCGCCCGGTCCTGCGGGCGTGGAAGGAGAGGGAGTGGGGCTCCCTGACGTTTAGGCTGTTGCAGGTACTCACCGGACACGGTTGTTTCGGGTGGTACCTGCACCGGATCGCACGCAGGGAGCCGACCGCCGCCTGCCACGAGTGCGGCGCAGCCGAAGATACCGCGCAGCACACTCTGGCTGGTGCGTGCGTGGTTTCGGCCATGCTCGGCAGCGAACAGGCGTGGCGAGCGATGGCCTCCTTCTGCGAGGAAGTCATCTCGCAGAAGGAGGAGGCGGAGAGGGCCCGCGAGGCAGACCCTCAAAGTGGCCGTCTCCGCCAAAGGAGGACAGGCAGGAGGAGAAGGCGCTTCGCCCAACTCCTCCTGCCACCGTAGCCGGACCTGAGGGGATGGGCCGGGGGGCCCATCTCCTCATTGCACGGGTTCGGCGGACGAGGGGGGGCAGCTGGTGTGTACCCGGTCTGTCCCTCTATAGGTAGGAGCCCGGCGGTCACCTTCCGCCGGGCGGACCGTGGGGGCGGCTCTACAAGGTTGATTAGCTTGAACGATCCCTTGCCGCCCCCACAAAACGGTCTGTCGGTACACCGTGGGGTTTTAGTCCGTGCGACTCGGACATAACCCACCCTCTCCCCCAGGAGGGTGGCGTATCCATAAGGGATTAAGCCTACGAAAAAAAAAAGAGGGTGGCACTACCCCGGGCGAGCCGACCCATTCATGCTAAAACCAGTAATAATTTCAGCGTGGCTCTACCATCATAAGTTACTATAGCGTAACGTAAAGAGCCACGCTGAAGCTATTAGGTGTGGTTGTCCATACCTAGTTGTGTGTCCTGCACAACTGTATTCAGAGCGGTTTAAAAGTTTGACGGGGGCTGTAAAATATTTCATTAAATAGTCAGCCTGATTAGGTACTTTAAACATATAAGAATTATAAAACTTTGACAAATAGCACGGTGACATTTGAGATTCTTGGCTATTTGTAACATAAATTATTGTTTCATTTGCGAATCGACGCGAAAAAGTTGTCTCATTTATCGTAAAGGATATGTAATGCTACACTCAAATCGCATTACTCTTCCAAAGACGGAAACAAGCTCATAAAATATTTCTCGTCTAAATTATCGTGAGCTCCGCGTTTCGACGCCGGTACCCCTGTTTGAGTTATTGTAAAAGTAACGGAAGGGGGTCGGGGTGTGTCCAGTTAACGTGGTGGCAGACGGTCAATGTTCAATTGATATTAATGGCGTTACAACACCTGGTTACTGTAGCGGGTATGAGTATTGCTCGGTTTACATGGTGAACTTCTTATTTACCTCATTCATACATTGTCTTTCTATCCATTGAAAAATATCTGGGAGGATTGTTATACAATAAAGTAGATAAGCTTTAGCGATATAAAAATGTATAATTACAAGACACGGCAATACACAATACACATAGATTAAGCGCGAAAATTTACAAGAAAATCACTACTAAATATACTTACATCTATGCACACATAAACACATATATACATAGAAATAATGATTGTTAAAATTATGGAGAACGGCATTACTGTAATTTTTTGTCCATGTCTGTTATTATTATGGTGGTACAAGCCAACGTTGCTACGACGTGAGAACAAGGATGCATTATGCAATCGCCAATATGTGCGAAAGGGAGAGCTTTCCATTTTGCTCACAAAGTTACGATACGAGTACTGAATGTTCATTTCATGTTCATGTTATTATCGTGTCATGATTATAATACGAAGCAAAATGACGAGCACTACGCCAGTCGAGCACAATTATCATAGCTTACCACCCTAATTATATAAAATTTTGCTATCTACGATATGGTAATGAACTAGTGCAGAACTATCAGTGCGATTTGATAAGTCTTTGAAAAATAATCTGATAGAAATAAACGTCATCGACTTTTTGCAGATAAAAGTCGGCATATAAACAAGCCCTAACAAGGTGCTAGTGATTACTGCAATGCTGACAGCAGTAAATGCGTGTTAACATCGCATCGGCAGCTGATGCCGATGTCGCAAACCTGCATTTTATAGGTTAATCGATACAAATGTGTTAAGAAAAAAACAATCCAGCTTCTGAATATCTTCGATCTTAATAGCGATATTCTCATGCGAAAGGATCGCATTCTTTGATTCTTAATTTCTATTAAATATAAATTATTACATAAGGATTAAAACATTCAAAAATTATTTTGAAAATCTATATCATCATATAATTATATCTGTAAACTAACTTCTGCCACCAGTTAAACCTATATAGCAAAAGGCTTAAAACATATATATATTATAGGAGGCAAACGAACAGACGGGTTACCTGATGGTAAGTGATCACCGCCGTCCATAGACACTAGCAATACCAGGGGAGTCGCAAGTGCGTTGCCAGCCTGTGTCCTCCGGCTATCTCACTGACCGAATGAAACGCAACATTGCAAGCACTGTTACTTCAAGTCGGTTTTCTATGAGAGGGTGGTTGTACCCCGGGCGAGCCGACCCATTCATGCTGAAACCAGAAGTAGCTTCAGCATGGCTCTACGACCTACAAAATACATACATATTAAGATATCTTCCTTATACTATGATTTAAAGAATTATAATAAAGGACCAATGTTTAAAATCTATATAACGGATGTCTAATAATTAAAATTTTAATATTATAATCATTGATGTATATAAAAACCCAAGATTCACACTCAACGTCTCAAAACCTTCCGCATAAAATATGTACAAAATTGAAAATTATGCACTCATTTCAAATAGTCTCGCGTCGTTTGCGTCCTTGTAAAAACAACTTTAAATCATTCAGGTAAGGTTGAGTGTGCAAAATCATAAGTTTATCCCATAACTATATCCACGTATGTATACTGGGAAGTTTTTGAGGCCGGTTTTGAGCGCTACTAGTGGTAATTCTTGAAGTGGACGTATAATTCCGTCGTGAAAATACAATCCGATAAGATTTAAAAGTTGGGTCGCTGTCTATTAATCTATTATAGACCACTGGTTAAAAAAATCACAATTTATAAATCTTTTAAAACTATAAGTGTTCATGAATAAATCTTTATGCAACCGGTACAATATAATATATACATCTTTGAGTGAAACTTAAAATATTTTCTGAGATGCCTCGTAGTACGTTTACAGTAAATGTTTGTGGAAACTTATATTTTTGCCTTGTAATGAATAGGTTGTTGTGATAATTTTTGCAAGACTTTCTTCCTTCTTAACATGAGGAGTATTTTAAATATCGAAGTGTATGTATTCTGATGGCAATTAAATGGTGATTACTTATGACCTGATGACAATAAAATTATTATTTTTAGTTTTCTGGCAACCAATATTCTAGTAGATTATTGCTGCCATTGTCGAGTAAGTAATATTGTCATACATTTCTTGCAATCATTTGAATGTTCTAACAAGACGGTAGGCCACTTGTTAGAAGTTTCCTTCTGGCATGTCAGAATCCTTGCCCTATGGTACTTTTTCCTATCTACTCCTTGTAATGAATAGGTTGTTGTGATAATTTTTGCAAGACTTTCTTCCTTCTTAACGTGAGGAGTATTTTAAATATCGAAGTGTATGCATTCTGATGGCAATTAAATGGTGATTATTTATGACCTGATGATGATAAAATTATTATTTTTAGTTCTTTGGCAACCAATATTCTAGAGATTATTGCTGCCATTGTCGAGTAGGTAATGTTATCACAAATTTCTTGAGATCATTTCAATGTTCTAACAAGACGGTAGGCCACTTGTTAGAAGTTTCCATTGAGTTCTTCTGGCATGTCAGAATCCAAGGATTCCCTGTGATACTATTTCCCATCTAGTTACCTTGTGTACAATAACCAAACTATATTACGTAAAATACCAACAATATTACAAAACGTAGAACCAAATATCACAAGATCATTATTTATATTACATAGTATAAAACAAAGTCCCCTACCGCGTCTGTCTGTCTGTCTGTTCGCTACTATTAAACGGATCTTCATGCGGTTTTCACCAGTGGATAAAGTGATTCATGAGGAACGTTGGTATATAATTTGTCCAGATTTTTTTAATAATCAGGGCGGAACAACGTCTGCCGAGCCCGCTAGTTATGAATAAAATACAAAATCCATATACATGTCCTTCCAAGATCGTGCCAAAAACTCAAGATTAACAGTTATTATTCTTTTAACACTAACAATGGTAAGATTAGTTCATTTGATATCTCATATTGAGAAGACTACGGGGTTCAGTATTTGTAATTCTGCTTCTAAATTTAAGACTCATGTCAAAAACGATAATTTTAATAAACGTAAAACTACTAATTGATTTCGGAACTCATGAGGTAGTGAATAATCAAGTGAAGAATGTAACAACAACAATTTACGAAATCTAAAAAGAAGGACACCAACCACAGTGTCAATTATGTTCCATTAGAGAACACCTCAATTACACCCCATGACGAAAACGCACTGTTCGCCGCGATAACTGATAATTTACCGGTCATTCGCACGTTTCGCTTCGCAACTAAATTGTGACATCCTGCGAGACTTCCTGCCCTATTGACAGGGACAGTACCTTAAATATAGGATTGTACCTGTAATTTCAATGAACCCGACTATTAATTACGTAGGAATCTCTTTGTTATATGTTTCGTGCAATCGACAATTCAGTGAAGTTCTGAATGGCAAAAATACTTTTATTTTATATTTTATTTTTTCCAAATTAAAAAGTGCAATAAAGTATATATTCAAATTTCAAAATTCATTTACAAATTAAGTTTACCAAATGAGTGAAGAATACGCTGCGAGGTTTCACTGATAATAATTTTGTAATTATCTAAATTCTAAATACATAGGTATAATATATAGTTGTAAACGTTGTTCTCAACAATATATAGTAGTCCGGTGTAGCTGTTAAGACCTTGCTCGGTCAATAGCGTAGTCAGTTCAAAAAAAAAAAAAAACTATATAATTAACTAAAATATGACTGTTCCCTATTAATCCGGTAGAATTTAAGTTCTCCATTTGATAGAGAAAAAAATCATAGTACGAATATATATAATTGTTTCTCTTGACGGCTCTACTCTATAATAGTTTGCTCTTGAATTGGAGCTTGCATTAGAAACACTTATTCAACGTGGCTCAAGAACGCTAACTCTTTAATTGCTCGATGTTTCGTGGATATTAATTACAAAGATTATTTTAACGATTTCCCGCCATACGGAAAGGTTATTAATGAAATCTATACCTATTATATTTAATATTTTAAAGCTAAAGAGTTTCTTTGTAATATTCTATCAGTTTTAAATAGCTCATTTATCGAGGAAGGCTATAGGATATATCATCACGTTGAGACCAATAGGAGCATCAATAAAGAACGTTTCAAAATCGGGGTTAACGTATGATTTTTAAATCACTTTCTACGTAAATGAGGTTGCGAGTTAAAGTTAACTCAAAGTAACTATTCCATGCGGTCAAAGTCGCGGACAGAAGTTAGTGCCTAATAATTTTATGAGGTATCACTTAAATAAGAAAAATAATGTGTTTTTTATAGCTTGCGTGTAAACAAATGTTCTTACGTTATAATTATAATGACATTTATCTTTATTTATCATTTATCTTTGGAAAAAAATCTCTGGGTATTATTACTAAAGCAATATAAATTACATATAACTTAATTTGAAAAACGATGCTCTCTACTGATTTCACTATCTCGCTTTCAGATCTCATAAGAAAAGTAACCGTATTTAATTGTTAAACTAGCGAGATTTTTAAAATAATGTAGCAGTTATGCAAATGAATGATGTACGAGTATAAATACACGTAATTAAACATGGCGGACTGGACTGGCAGTCAAATAATTTGATTACTCGCTCGTACTGGGCAGCTTTTGACTATAGAAGTGTCGCGTCGCTAACTGGTGTCGCTTGCTGAATCATGAAATAACACCAAGTCATTTGTTTCGAGTCAGTCGAAAAACTTCCCATTACTTTTTTACATATAACCATGCTCTGCGTTTTCTCGATTAAATAATCTTGCCCACTCTGTTTCGATCAGTTATTACAACATATCAGAATCAATCTTTTTTAGTTCAGTTTCAGTTTCTCAAGTCCTTTAATATTATTCGCCTAAACAACTGCAAACTATCACTAAGTACAATTTTGGATTCCAATTATGAATATATTGGATCCACAAATATTTCACTTAAATGTAAAGTGCTTTATTAAACATATAGGTTATTTTTTAATGCGTTAATCATATACAAACAATAAAATATAGTCCATGACCTGCACGTAGCTCTCTAATAATGAAATAATTGTACTGATATGAGTACCTAACTCTAAAGGTCATCTACATTCCAACTTACAAATTACCTCTTTATAGTAACAGGTAATTGATTATATGTTACCGAAATAAAAAGCCATCTAAATGATTTGTAGGTGGTAGAGTCACGCTACAGCTATAACTGGTTTCAGCATGAATGGGTCAGCTCGTCCGGGTTAGTACCACCCTCTCACAGAAATCCGACGTGAAGTAACAGTGATTGCATTGTTGCGTTTCATTCGTCAGTGAGATCGCCGGAAGCCCACCTCACAACATAAAAGATTAATTCAAAAAGTTACCTGCTGCTGGCAACATTTAAGTATACTTAAAAAATTATTCCAATGTTCTTCATATTTAATGCATAGATATGCCAATGTCATGTGGAGAGAGTATTTTTTAAATTTTCAGTTCAACAACTGTATGAAAAAATGGCAGCACTGATGCTTAGAACTTTCCAGAAGTTTATCTAACAGCTCGAACTCTTCAGCTAACTTGTACATAAGAGCTATACTACACATAGTAACTATATTACGCGAAATGTTGCTAATGTTACAAAGACTAGGGTCAAATAACCTAAGTTTATATAAATAAGGATTAATTGCTGAATGTATGTAAGCGCATCAATTCAGAACGGCCGCACCTATTGTTGTGTTTGTCAGAAAAAGGTTTGTATGCAAGAAAATATTTGTAAATTCGTACGGAAAAGTGAAAAATATCAATATAAAAATGAGTACGTGGATGAGTCAGAATACAATAGGGAGATCTTTCCTTCATTTAAAATGGCAACATGTCAAGTGATTACAGCCATAAACGATGGGTATTGTACCAAACAATTAAATGAATTTCTTTTTATTTAAAATTAGCCGGCCCGGCACACGTTGTCCCGCCCTGGTTATAAAAAATCCTTCACAAATGATATACTAAATCTTCCTCATGAATCCCTCTATCCACTGGTGAAATCCGCATAAAAATCGGTTCAGTAGTTTTTGAGTTTATCGCGAACAGACAGACAGACAGACAGACACGGCAGGGGACTTTGTTTTATACTATGTAATGATTTAGGTTTCGAAAATTTAGAAATCATATCTATACCGGGCTATCTACAAACAAACGCTACAAACAAAACACATGTATAGGGAGATCTTCAAAAATATTGACAGATTTGATAGATTGATGTTTTATTGTTCAGTTACCATTTTATTTCATTACTTGGTCGTATTGTAAGGGTTAGATTTGTTCTCATTTTCTTCGTTAATACCTCCAAGTGAAACCGGGGTGAGTGGCTAGTTTAAATTAAAGAGTACTACGTGAAACATTGAAATTCAAAGAAACTTACAATCACGTCACATTGGATAATAATATAAGTAATAAAAATATTTCTAATGATTTTTAAACAACAAAATGTAATAATTTCTTAGCATAGAACCTATTGATAGGAGTAAAACTGGGTAAAATAAACAACGTGCGTGATACAACCTAATTAGCAATAACGCCTTCACATGATTTCTCATTGCATTTAATGAAAATTAATATATACGCATTTATACTGAACAATGTATTTTATTAAGGGACGTTTTTATTTTAACGATGTACTTACTCATGTGTTGGAAACTATTCTCTCGTAGATTCAGTTCTGGCTCAATTGATTGACGCTGCCTCTGTTGAATTGTCCGGAAGAGATATTAACTGTCCATATACTACTATATATTATATATGGTGACGCTATAGTACAGTGCTATAGCTTTTTCTAAACCCACTTGGCTACAAATCGCAAGTTGATTATCTATCGCCAACCATCTATATGTGTTCCTTCAGCTAGAATTGAGAGTCAGTCCCGCTAGGCTTAACGTGTTTACCATCCACATTTAACGTTAAATAAAGTACTAGCCGGCACTGGCGGACGTTGTCCCACCCTGATAATAAAAAACCCTTGAAGTTAGAATGCTATCACTATATTTTTGTAGGCAATGTCAAGCTCTACAACTTTTCTCTAGAACTCAATCATATATCTCTCATTGTTAAGGCAGCGTTCCTAAGAAATGTTTTCGTTCACCCGTTTATTCTCCTACTTACTTTGCAAATCTGTCTTCCACAAAAAACTCTTTCTATTTTTCGGGTTAATATATAGCCTATGACACTCACAGGTAACGTGGCTTTCTATTGGTAATAGAATTTTCAAAAATGGTTTAGTAGATCCAGAGATTACCCCCTACAACCTCACAAACTCACAAACTATACCTCTTTATAATATTAGTATAGATAAAATAAATTAAATTGGTGAATATATATTTACATACATGTATTGTTTTATGTGCATATTAAGGCTCAACTCTATTGTGTCTATATAGGGTTCGAATGTTTGTCTGTGTGTTTTTCTTAATAATGTGTATTTAATTTAAAAAACTACTTCTATTCATAGAGGAAAAAATACAAATAGACGGACGTCTATGATTATATCGTCTCTAAGGCAATAAATATAGCACAATTAGAGGTTGTAAAACGTTCTCCATTGTCAGTTAACAAAAACTCAACTGCGTTACCATTTAGAGCGCGCACTGTTTAAAACCGGGTTCAAATTATTACGCATCTTCACACCTGTCTTTTAATCGATGGGTAAACACTTTATATGAATTTAATATTGTATTTTGGTGTCGAGTTTTCTTGAAATAAAAATAAGGTTTAATGGTCTTCGAAAATTAACAAACCACGACGACAATATCTTTAATTAATTTGTTACAATTCGAGTTTTGCACGTCGAGAGGAAATGTAAAAATCTGTGGTGTCTATGATAAAAAGTGATTAGGCTATTTTCGCGGCTTCACTCGCTTTAATGTGGATTTGAACAAATTCTCGATTAAAAATACCCTATTCTCCGTCTGTATCTGAGACGAGTTTATGCAACATTTCATAATGATCATTGTGTAGTTGGCGTGAGAGCTTAAAAACAAAAATTCATATTAAAATTTAAATTTAAATAAATTTAAAGTATAGTGTTTTATATCTCTAGTAAGTATAGTGGTCAAAACTCTTCTCGCGTTTTCTTTGCTAGGTGTAAGATTTGCAGAAGAGTGAGCAGAAGGTTATAGAAGATAGCTCTAAGCTTTAGTGCATATCTAAATGTATTTTAGCATGTACATAGTAGTTCAGTTTGGGATACAGAGTGATAAAAAATCATTAAAAAAAAGAGAATCCAAAATAATATATATTTAAAGTAATTATCGAGTCGATAGTCCGTAGAATTTATGATTTTCTGTCGTAGAGTTCCAGGCTGGAAGTAATATTTATAGATAGAGTTAATTTGTTAAATTGTATTAGGGTGTTTTGTCAATTACATATCGGTATAACTGCGTTGTGTGTGCGTTTTAGACACTGAAGTTTTGATCAATATCGGTAAGTATAATAATGTTTGAAATTAACCGTTTGTGTTTTTTAAATATATTTAGGATAAAAAATGCATATAGTTTTAACATTTTTATTGTGTCCGGGTTGACATAAATAAATTATAGTGTCGCATCCGCGGTGGGACGCGCCGTGCCGCGCCATGGAACGACAGATCTCACCAATTTGAATATTAATAGTGGCAGCGACGCGTGAAAACTGACGCCGTGAATCACAAGGACGATATAAACTGCTACTGGATATGACATCCCTCTGAAGAAAGGCCAATCTAAAGTAGCACGCAGTCCTCGTCAGTCTTTTCAGCCGCTCTGAATATAGCCACAAGTTCCGGCTTACGCATAATATATGAATCTAGTTTAATACAAAACAAAATATTATTTAAGGAATCAAACATTTATTAATCAATGGTTCGATGTTATACGTCTAATATAATATGTAGCTATTTATGGCAATATTTGTGTTCTATGTATCTATATTTAGAGCGGTTAAAAAGTTTGGCGAAGACTGTATTTTCATTTTGTTACTAATGTACTAAACAATTGCTGTGTATATTTGCGCATGAAAAGCCCTGTTTGATTCCATGGTTCAGTCTTTACAAATTAATAATAAAGTGAATCTATTGATCTCTGATTTTATCGCCGTTTTCGTTTGGTTTCGTTTAACCGATACTTTGGAAACTGAAGAGCATTAATGATCATAGGGTCATAATAAAACCAGCAGTCTAACTCTCTACTCTAATAAAATCTATTCATTCTTAACAACATGCTATTGCAAAACGCAGATTTTTTTAAAATAATCATTTAAATTTTATTTTATTCTGTACTTATGAGAAAAGACTGAAGTAAACATTATGCTTATGTTAAAGCAAGTACAATTTTGGATTCCAATTATGAATATATTGGTATCACTAATATTTCACTTAAACGTTAAGTGCTTTAATAAACATATTGGTTATTTTTAATGCCTTAATCATATACACACAATAAAATATAGTCCATAACCACTAGTCTGCACGTAGCACTCTAATAAAGAAATAATTGTACTGATATGAGTACCTAACTCTAAAGGTCATCTACATTCCAATTTACAAATTACCTCTTTATAAGTAACAGATAATTTATGATATGTTACCGAAATAAAAAGCCATCTAAATGATTTGTAGGTGGTAGAGTCACGCTACAGCTATAACTGGTTTCAGGATGAATGGGTCAGCTCGTCCGGGTTAGTACCACCCTCTCACAGAAAACCGATGTGAAGTAACAGTGATTGCATTGTTGCGTTCATTCGGTCAGTGAGATCGCCGGAAGCCCACCTCACAACATAAAAGATTAATTCAAAAAGTTACCTGCTGCTGGCAACATTTAAGTATACTTAAAAAATTATTCCAATGTTCTTCATATTTAATGCATAGATATGCCAATGTCATGTGGAGAGAGTATTTTTTAAATTTTCAGTTCAACAACTGTATGAAAAAATGGCAGCACTGATGCTTAGAACTTTCCAGAAGTTTATCTAACAGCTCGAACTCTTCAGCTAACTTGTACATAAGAGCTATACTACACATAGTAACTATATTACGCGAAATGTTGCTAATGTTACAAAGACTAGGGTCAAATAACCTAAGTTTATATAAATAAGGATTAATTGCTGAATGTATGTAAGCGCATCAATTCAGAACGGCCGCACCTATTGTTGTGTTTGTCAGAAAAAGGTTTGTATGCAAGAAAATATTTGTAAATTCGTACGGAAAAGTGAAAAATATCAATATAAAAATGAGTACGTGGATGAGTCAGAATACAATAGGGAGATCTTTCCTTCATTTAAAATGGCAACATGTCAAGTGATTACAGCCATAAACGATGGGTATTGTACCAAACAATTAAATGAATTTCTTTTTATTTAAAATTAGCCGGCCCGGCACACGTTGTCCCGCCCTGGTTATAAAAAATCCTTCACAAATGATATACTAAATCTTCCTCATGAATCCCTCTATCCACTGGTGAAATCCGCATAAAAATCGGTTCAGTAGTTTTTGAGTTTATCGCGAACAGACAGACAGACAGACAGACACGGCAGGGGACTTTGTTTTATACTATGTAATGATTTAGGTTTCGAAAATTTAGAAATCATATCTATACCGGGCTATCTACAAACAAACGCTACAAACAAAACACATGTATAGGGAGATCTTCAAAAATATTGACAGATTTGATAGATTGATGTTTTATTGTTCAGTTACCATTTTATTTCATTACTTGGTCGTATTGTAAGGGTTAGATTTGTTCTCATTTTCTTCGTTAATACCTCCAAGTGAAACCGGGGTGAGTGGCTAGTTTAAATTAAAGAGTACTACGTGAAACATTGAAATTCAAAGAAACTTACAATCACGTCACATTGGATAATAATATAAGTAATAAAAATATTTCTAATGATTTTTAAACAACAAAATGTAATAATTTCTTAGCATAGAACCTATTGATAGGAGTAAAACTGGGTAAAATAAACAACGTGCGTGTTTCAACCTAATTAGCAATAACGCCTTCACATGATTTCTCATTGCATTTAATGAAAATTAATATATACGCATTTATACTGAACAATGTATTTTATTAAGGGACGTTTTTATTTTAACGATGTACTCATGTGTTGGAAACTATTCTCTCGTAGATTCAGTTCTGGCTCAATTGATTGACGCTGCCTCTGTTGAATTGTCCGGAAGAGATATTAACTGTCCATATACTACTATATATTATATATGGTGACGCTATAGTACAGTGCTATAGCTTTTTCTAAACCCACTTGGCTACAAATCGCAAGTTGATTATCTATCGCCAACCATCTATATGTGTTCCTTCAGCTAGAATTGAGAGTCAGTCCCGCTAGGCTTAACGTGTTTACCATCCACATTTAACGTTAAATAAAGTACTAGCCGGCACTGGCGGACGTTGTCCCACCCTGATAATAAAAAACCCTTGAAGTTAGAATGCTATCACTATATTTTTGTAGGCAATGTCAAGCTCTACAACTTTTCTCTAGAACTCAATCATATATCTCTCATTGTTAAGGCAGCGTTCCTAAGAAATGTTTTCGTTCACCCGTTTATTCTCCTACTTACTTTGCAAATCTGTCTTCCACAAAAAACTCTTTCTATTTTTCGGGTTAATATATAGCCTATGACACTCACAGGTAACGTGGCTTTCTATTGGTAATAGAATTTTCAAAAATGGTTTAGTAGATCCAGAGATTACCCCCTACAACCTCACAAACTCACAAACTATACCTCTTTATAATATTAGTATAGATAAAATAAATTAAATTGGTGAATATATATTTACAGACATGTATTGTTTTATGTGCATATTAAGGCTCAACTCTATTGTGTCTATATAGGGTTCGAATGTTTGTCTGTGTGTTTTTCTTAATAATGTGTATTTAATTTAAAAAACTACTTCTATTCATAGAGGAAAAAATACAAATAGACGGACGTCTATGATTATATCGTCTCTAAGGCAATAAATATAGCACAATTAGAGGTTGTAAAACGTTCTCCATTGTCAGTTAACAAAAACTCAACTGCGTTACCATTTAGAGCGCGCACTGTTTAAAACCGGGTTCAAATTATTACGCATCTTCACACCTGTCTTTTAATCGATGGGTAAACACTTTATATGAATTTAATATTGTATTTTGGTGTCGAGTTTTCTTGAAATAAAAATAAGGTTTAATGGTCTTCGAAAATTAACAAACCACGACGACAATATCTTTAATTAATTTGTTACAATTCGAGTTTTGCACGTCGAGAGGAAATGTAAAAATCTGTGGTGTCTATGATAAAAAGTGATTAGGCTATTTTCGCGGCTTCACTCGCTTTAATGTGGATTTGAACAAATTCTCGATTAAAAATACCCTATTCTCCGTCTGTATCTGAGACGAGTTTATGCAACATTTCATAATGATCATTGTGTAGTTGGCGTGAGAGCTTAAAAACAAAAATTCATATTAAAATTTAAATTTAAATAAATTTAAAGTATAGTGTTTTATATCTCTAGTAAGTATAGTGGTCAAAACTCTTCTCGCGTTTTCTTTGCTAGGTGTAAGATTTGCAGAAGAGTGAGCAGAAGGTTATAGAAGATAGCTCTAAGCTTTAGTGCATATCTAAATGTATTTTAGCATGTACATAGTAGTTCAGTTTGGGATACAGAGTGATAAAAAATCATTAAAAAAAAGAGAATCCAAAATAATATATATTTAAAGTAATTATCGAGTCGATAGTCCGTAGAATTTATGATTTTCTGTCGTAGAGTTCCAGGCTGGAAGTAATATTTATAGATAGAGTTAATTTGTTAAATTGTATTAGGGTGTTTTGTCAATTACATATCGGTATAACTGCGTTGTGTGTGCGTTTTAGACACTGAAGTTTTGATCAATATCGGTAAGTATAATAATGTTTGAAATTAACCGTTTGTGTTTTTTAAATATATTTAGGATAAAAAATGCATATAGTTTTAACATTTTTATTGTGTCCGGGTTGACATAAATAAATTATAGTGTCGCATCCGCGGTGGGACGCGCCGTGCCGCGCCATGGAACGACAGATCTCACCAATTTGAATATTAATAGTGGCAGCGACGCGTGAAAACTGACGCCGTGAATCACAAGGACGATATAAACTGCTACTGGATATGACATCCCTCTGAAGAAAGGCCAATCTAAAGTAGCACGCAGTCCTCGTCAGTCTTTTCGGCCGCTCTGAATGTAGCCACAAGTTCGGGCTTACGCATAATATATGAATAGTTTCATAAAAAACAAAAATAAAATATTATTTAAGGAATCAAACATTTATTAATCAATGGTTCGATGTTATACGTCTAATATAATATGTAGCTATTTATGCCAATATTTGTGTTCTATGTATCTATATTTAGAGCGGTTAAAAAGTTTGGCGAAGACTGTATTTTCATGGAACGACAGATCTCACCAATTTGAATATTAATAGTGGCAGCGACGCGTGAAAACTGACGCCGTGAATCACAAGGACGATATAAACTGCTACTGGATATGACTTCCCTCTGGAGAAAGGCCAATCTAAAGTAGCACGCAGTCCTCGTCAGTCTTTTCAGCCGCTCTGAATATAGCCACAAGTTCCGGCTTACGCATAATATATGAATCTAGTTTAATACAAAACAAAATATTATTTAAGGAATCAAACATTTATTAATCAATGGTTCGATGTTATACGTCTAATATAATATGTAGCTATTTATGGCAATATTTGTGTTCTATGTATCTATATTTAGAGCGGTTAAAAAGTTTGGCGAAGACTGTATTTTCATTTTGTTACTAATGTACTAAACAATTGCTGTGTATATTTGCGCATGAAAAACCCTACGTTTGATTCCATGGTTCAGTCTTTACAAATTAATAATAAAGTGAATCTATTATCTGATTTTATCGCCGTTTTCGTTTGGTTTCGTTTAACCGATACTTTGGAAACTGAAGAGCATTAATGATCATAGGGTCATAATAAAACCAGCAGTCTAACTCTCTACTCTAATAAAATCTATTCATTCTTAACAACATGCTATTGCAAAACGCAGATTTTTTTAAAATAATCATTGAAATTTTATTTTATTCTGTACTTATGAGAAGAGACTGAAGTAAACATTATGCTTATGTTAAAGCAAGTAAACAATATCACAAAATGTATTTAAAAGTAAGCATAATAAAAATATTTCGTCTCATCTAGTAAACTATGTCATGTTATAATTGGGTGTTCGCCGGAGCGCATCGCGGCAATGCGACCGCGCCCTTACACCCATTGATAGCCGATGCATAAATCAAACGCTAATAAATAAATATAATTCGTAATTCGTTTCCTGTCCCAACTCTAATGTTTTGTAGGCCGTCACGGTTATTTCGGTAAATGTTTTTGATATCTACGGAAATATTCGACCACTCAAACAAACTTCATTCATATGAAAATACTCTTTTCTAAAATGAAATGAGATGTTACAGTTTCAGTTGGAGGTGACTCGCTGAAAAGACTGACGAGCGAGTTAAGATGGAATTGTATCTGTTTAGGGCAATGGTATTATAAATAAAAAGTTGTAGATATTTTTTAAATATTGTTTACAAACTAGTTAATTAAGTACAGTCAGCAATTTGATATTATCTTCATTATACGCTGTTACATATCTTTATTCGCGTTTAATATTCACAAAGGCAAGCTTATACACTAATCTTATTCCATCTTACATACTAATCTCAATCTAACTTACATTGTGATACGGTGGTGATCACTTAACATCAGGTGCCAGGTTTGCCTCCTATGATATATAAAAAAAAATATTAATTTAAAAAGTTACCTGCCACTGACAATATGCAAGTAAATAATTATTCTAATGTTCTACATATTTAAATTTAACGCATAGATAAGCCAATGTCATGTGGAGAGAGTATTTTTTAAATTTTCAGTTCAGTACTTGGATGGGTGACCGCATGGGAACACCGCGTGATATTGGTTTCGTCGGTTTTGACGCCTGCCGGGGAGTAGACGCAATGCTAGTTCGGTAGCTCCTGCTCCCCGGCCTGTAGGCGATTGAAGGCACCATGGGGTTTTAGTCCTTGCAAGTCGGACATACCCCACCCTCAGCAGCCCGGCTAGGGTGGGAATCTGTAGGGATTTCGCCATGTAAAAAAAAGGGGGGGCTTGGAATACGCCCTATCACCATGCTATGTTTTCATTACGGAGCTGGAAAGTTCCGGCTCATTTGCAAGGATTCTAGCTTTAGTTCCAATCATATAACGTGGTGCTTAATTAGTGCTACCCAATCACGTACTATGTTATACAGGTATAGGCGGTTGTGGGGCTCAATGAGGTAAATGTTCAGTCGATTGTGTTCTGGATCATTACGCTGAGTGAGCGGTCGCGCACCGTTGACGCGTGAAACCGTCGTATTGTCGCGCCGCGGCGGCCGTGACCGCGTCACCACACCATGTCATCACGCCGCGCCTTGCAGACTATCAGCTGTACACTCAATTGCAACCTAGGTTTCGAATAAGTAAGTACTAATATGACGTCATCGGTATTATTACAAAAAAGTAAAATACGTATTGAACCCTGGTTTTAAAAAGGTCTCATATTAAATGCACCGCGGTCGCTGAATGTTCGCCATCTTGCTCTTTTGTCTCGCTTTGGTTACGTTCTTGTGAAATAGGATAACGCGAACTTATCTCGGGCGAGCGAGGTTCATTTATTAGGAAACTTTTTTAAACCAAGTATTTAATACGTATTTAACTTTTTTGTAATAACACGGTATAAGTCTAAACGATTTAGACCAGTTTCTCGGCAGTTTCTCTTTATATTTCAAATTCATCAGTAATAGAAGGAAGCTACGTAAGAATCTTCAAACAAAAAAACTTTTTTTTGTTGTGCGTAGTTTTAAATCTGTGATATCTTTCAAGGTTGTTATTTAAATAATATGATGCAAAGGGTAACTGTAAACTGCATAAAAAAACGTGACTGTTATATTAATTATAATTATATTGTATATTGGAGAGGATAAGAAATAATACTATAGTGATCAAAATAATATCGCAAATAATCAATTATCTTTTAATGATACATAAAAGATAAAAATTATGACGTTATCTTTAGCAGATAGATATATGTTAGCACAACCTTTGCTGTAGGCATTTTCAAGATGCAAGTTCAATTCTTTTTTTTTTCGAACTGTCTATGCTGTTGACCTAGTAAGGTCTTAACAGCTTCACCGGACTACGTAGGTACAATTCTGTACTACATTATCTTTATATAAGGATGCGGTATTCGAACACACCAGCAACTGAACCCTCATCGCTTTCCGTGCTTTAATGTACTACTATCCTAATCTTAACTAATATTATAAATGCGAAAGTGAGTATGGTTTTTTTT
>MU159327.1:147677-162623 GCA_015888305.1 Antheraea pernyi | reverse complement strand
GGGGCTTGAAAACCAACGTCCATACTACGTTGAAAACACCGGTTCTCGTCCGATCACCGAAGTTAAGCAACGTCGGGCGCGGTCAGTACTTGGATGGGTGACCGCATGGGAACACCGCGTGATATTGGTTTCGTCGGTTTTGACGCCTGCCGGGGAGTAGACGCAATGCTAGTTCGGTAGCTCCTGCTCCCCGGCCTGTAGGCGATTGAAGGCACCATGGGGTTTTAGTCCTTGCAAGTCGGACATACCCCACCCTCAGCAGCCCGGCTAGGGTGGGAATCTGTAGGGATTTCGCCATGTAAAAAAAAGGGGGGGCTTGGAATACGCCCTATCACCATGCTATGTTTTCATTACGGAGCTGGAAAGTTCCGGCTCATTTGCAAGGATTCTAGCTTTAGCTACTCATATAACGTGGTGCTTAATTAGTGCTACCCAATCACGTACTATGTTATACAGGTATAGGCGGTTGTGGGGCACAATGAGGTAAATGTTCAGTCGATTGTGTTCTGGATCATTACGCTGAGTGAGCGGTCGCGCACCGTTGACGCGTGAAACCGTCGTATTGTCGCGCCGCGGCGGCCGTGACCGCGTCACCACACCATGTCATCACGCCGCGCCTTGCAGACTATCAGCTGTACACTCAATTGCAACCTAGGTTTCGAATAAGTAAGTACTAATATGACGTCATCGCTGAGTGAGCGGTCGCGCGCCGTTGACGCGTGAAACCGTCGTATTGTCGCGCCGCGGCGGCCGTGACCGCGTCACCACACCATGTCATCACGCCGCGCCTTGCAGACTATCAGCTGTACGAGAGTACTCAATTGCATAAGTACTAATGTGACGTCACAAGTCTAAATGATTTAGATCAGTTTTTCGGCAGTTTCTCTTTATATTTTAAATTCATCAGTAATAGAAGCTACGTAAGAATATTCTAACAAAAAACTTTTTTTGTTGTGCGTAGTTTTAAATCTGTGGTATATATTACGATTTTTATTTAAATAATATGGTGCAAAGGGTAACTGTAAACTGCAGAAAGTAAAACGTGACTATTATATGAATAATATATTGAAAAAGGTCTCATATTAAATGCACCGCGGTCGCTGAATGTTCGCCATCTTGCTCTTTTGTCTCGCTTTGGTTACGTTCTTGTGAAATAGGATAACGCGAACTTATCTCGGGCGAGCGAGGTTCATTTATTAGGAAACTTTTTTAAACCAAGTATTTAATACGTATTTAACTTTTTTGTAATAACACGGTATAAGTCTAAACGATTTAGACCAGTTTCTCGGCAGTTTCTCTTTATATTTCAAATTCATCAGTAATAGAAGGAAGCTACGTAAGAATCTTCAAACAAAAAAACTTTTTTTTGTTGTGCGTAGTTTTAAATCTGTGATATCTTTCAAGGTTGTTATTTAAATAATATGATGCAAAGGGTAACTGTAAACTGCATAAAAAAACGTGACTGTTATATTAATTATAATTATATTGTATATTGGAGAGGATAAGAAATAATACTATAGTGATCAAAATAATATCGCAAATAATCAATTATCTTTTAATGATACATAAAAGATAAAAATTATGACGTTATCTTTAGCAGATAGATATATGTTAGCACAACCTTTGCTGTAGGCATTTTCAAGATGCAAGTTCAATTCTTTTTTTTTTCGAACTGTCTATGCTGTTGACCTAGTAAGGTCTTAACAGCTTCACCGGACTACGTAGGTACAATTCTGTACTACATTATCTTTATATAAGGATGCGGTATTCGAACACACCAGCAACTGAACCCTCATCGCTTTCCGTGTTTTAATGTACTACTATCCTCATCTTAACTAATATTATAAATGCGAAAGTGAGTATGGTTTTTTTTTTATTGTAGCACGGCAGAGTGACTGCACTGTGCCTGATGGTAAGCACAGTACAATCCAAAAACAACGGCGACCACCGAGAGTTACAAGAGATCTTCCGTCGGTCGTCGTTGTCATGACGGCCTGCGTAAATGCCTCTTCACGTTACGCTTGAAGGACATCATGTTATGTTGTTTGTTACATTTTCACGCTTCACACTTTATAACATTTTACATACACGTTCTCGTGGGTACAGAAAAGGACATGAGGACCTTTCAGATAAAAAAAAAATAGTGTTCTCGAGGGATAGATCAAACCTACATTACACAGGCGAAGCCGCGAGCAAAGGTTAAATAGCTTTTACTAAAATTGTAGTTCCATTACAATACAATTTTGTTTATACTAATTGATAAAAGTAATATGTTAAAACACCACTATATAGTCGTTGATATGAAGTGGTTTGATCTACGCAATGTAAATTCGATATTCGGAGTTTTGTATTTCAGCATGTACCAACGAGTTTTTAGGAATTGGTTTGCATTTACTAATCTAAATAGGTAACCCTATCGGCTGACGATAAAGTAATTCATCGCGAGGAAACCTGATCCTTAGAAATATTCTTGTAGTATGTGGAAAATTATGAAACTGTGGATTTCTCTATGTTTGAAACCGCCAATACGTCGTGTGCTGGCGTGGTGATTAACAAGCATATGGCCATGCAGTTAGTCTTTTACAGGCCGATGTGTTGACCACTGTACTAGAATTCTGTTCTCTATAGATAACTGATTAAATCTAATCTTTATTTATATTAATTACATATAATAATTTTAGAAGTGCCGATATCCATAACGTTCCGAATAGCAGAACAGATTTGAACACGAATTCTTTGGTTCCCCTCCTTGAAGATCTAATATTGATATGAAACAGCCAAGAGGGCGCGCGGGAGCAGCTTCACAGATCGAATAAATTTTATCCAACATCTATCTACTGGCCAATATAACCGCGAAATATTACCCGTTGCGAATCGAGAGCAAGAATTCATTCCCATCTTAAAGATAATTTTCAAAATTGCGCCTTGTTTTTGAGTCAACACAGTTTATATTTATATGATAGAGAATCGTAACAAAGAATTTTTAAAACTATCTCAATTTAAAAAAAGACTTTACCGTCTATACAGAAGGTTCAATGTGTACTTATCAGAATAAACATTTGTTGTAGTGTAGGTGAAAGAAATTTGTGTCCTATTTGTACCGCATAGAGTGCCTTCTTTGAATATGTCACAGAATCTTGACCAATCTCATGGGATTTGTTTAGGGCGGTTAGTCATGGTATTATTTGAATTCACAGAACGCGTTTGCGACAAATATTTGGACATTTATTGTTGTTGTGCCTGGTGTCGAATATTAAACGTTGCTTTTATTTGATATATCTGATGGTGGGCGATTGGTCACGGGCGCTTATTGTATTCGTGGTTAACTACTTGGGTTGGTGGACAGAGGGTGACATGCACTTGATATATTATACGAATTGCTTGAATCAAAAGCAGACTATGAATGTCATAAATAAAATTTTTCAGAACTTTATTTTTATTTGTCCAATTCCGTTTAGTACCATTAAACGAAATAGATGATTTTGTACTTAAGTCTTAGCTTTTTAAGTTGAAGTAAATTTACACAACTTTACCAGAATCCGCGTGACTGCACTGTACTAGATGATGAACTCGTCTTACAAATATATTCTCCAAAGATAAATGATAAATAAAGATAGATATGTAATGCAAGCTATAAGAAACACATTATTTTTCTTATTTAAGTGATGCCTGATAAAATTATTAGGTACTAGCCTCTGCCCGCGACTTCGTCCGTGTGGAATAGTTACTTTGGGCTAACGATATCACGCGACTTCATTTACGTAGAAGGTGAAAATATTTATAAATAATACTTCGCATAGAGTGCCTTCTTTGAATATGTCACAGAATCTTGACCAATCTCATGGGATTTGTTTAGGGCGGTTAGTCATGGTATTATTTGAATTCACAGAACGCGTTTGCGACAAATATTTGGACATTTATTGTTGTTGTGCCTGGTGTCGAATATTAAACGTTGCTTTTATTTGATATATCTGATGGTGGGCGATTGGTCACGGGCGCTTATTGTATTCGTGGTTAACTACTTGGGTTGGTGGACAGAGGGTGACATTCACTTGATATATTGTACGAATTGCTTGAATCCAAAGCAAACTATGAATTTCCTAAATAATTTTTTTCCGAACTTTATATTTATTTGTCCAATTCCGTTTAGTACCATTAAACGAAATAGATGATTTCGTACTTCAGTCTTAACTTTTTAAGTTGAAGTAAATTTACCAATTAAAGAGTTAGCGTTCTTGAGCCGCGTTGAATAAGTGTTTCTAATGCAAGCTCCAATTAAAGAGTTAGCGTTCTTGAGCCGCGTTGAATAAGTGTTTCTAATGCAAGCTCCAATTCGAGAGCAGACTATTCTGGAGTAGAGCATTAATGAACGTACATTTTTGTTGTGGACAATGACTAATGTATAGAGTATACATAATAGGAGCCATTTTGTATTAATACAATCTTAATATCCGGTTACCGAAGTTAAGAATTTAAGTTGAAGTTAGTTTTCTATGTACACCCATATTATAATTAAACGAATCCACCTAGTTAGCGTTTTTATCCTTTACATGCGATTTCGCTCGTATTTAGTATATATTTTTTTAACCAAGTTAAGAATTTAAGTTGAAGTTAGTTTTCTATGTACACCCATATTATAATTAAACGAATCCACCTAGTTAGCGTTTTTATCCTTTACATGCGATTTCGCTCGTATTTAATATATCCCTAGGGAACAACACTTTCTTTCTAAAGGTACCCTATATTTTCTTCTACATACGTAAAATATGCAAAATTACGCAAAAAAAAAAAACAAACAACCATACTCATCTATAATATTAGGAAGCAAAAAAGATATTTGTTTAACGAACAATATTTTGGATAACGAAGGTTAGTAGAATAATTAATAGAAAAAAAACAAACATGACTGCAAATACTGTATAATCTACTAACTTTTGCTCGCGGTCTTGCTTGCGTTAATTTGGTTTATGCCTCTGGGACATACCTTTTATGGATAAAATTACCCGATGTCCATTTCTGTACCCCTGAAAACATGTAGGCAAAATTTCTTGTTGGTAGGTGCAAAAGTTAAGGTATATTTATCAGCGTAAAAAAATAAACAAATTCTTTCAAATTTAAATTTAATTACGATGGTCCTCGCAGAATGGAGGCGAATCTAATGACACCTCATATGTTAAAATCCATTAAGCCGTTAAGAGTATAAAGCGTGCCAAAGAAATGTATGTACACTCCAAAACATTATTACCATACGTTTGCTCAGTCGGAAAAAATAATCTTACTATTATTACTTTATACATTTTTCGTAGAGTTGTAGTGAATAAAGTCATCGGTAAAGTGGTTTGTACTTTCTGCCTTTCATTTTGAATTAGCTGTAGCTCTCCGATCCATTGACAGTTAGAACGCACTTTAAAAGCCGTAGTCCGTTCGCCGGCTTCCCATGCGTTGTCACGTCGCCGATAAAAAGTTGCACAAAACAGTGACAATTGGTGCATATCCCAACGAATTATCCCCGTTCGGCGCCTTTGAATTGACGCTTCCTTTATTTCGCCATTTTTGCCGTTTTTCCATTCTCATTTGGTTATTTATCTCCTCTTTTTAGGAGCGTACAATGAGCCGCTGTGCTCATTATAGCGTCGACGGTTAGCACGCGACTCGCTACTAAATCTCAGTTGGAATTCTAGGGAATTATCTGAGAAGTAAGGTCGGTTTTTTTCGGTTGATTGATTGGAGTGAAAATTATCTTGGTTTTTTTGTTTAAAGAACATAGTTGGCGCGGTAAATTTTAAGGAGCGAAAGGATTGAGTTAGCACCTAACTGACGCTATTTTTTTGGTTTATTCATCTAATTTTTATGGTGGTATTGATTTAATCTTTCTTGTTGTACTTATAAACTGAGAATTATTTATTTATCCTGTGTAAAATCATATCTAAATACGTTAATAATGTTTTTAAATAGTCTCCTTTCCATGTCCATATATGTATGTATATTATTGGATAGTACTCTGTCTTAATTTAAAGTTTTAGGCGTTTTTTTTGGTATGAAAATAAGATATTTGCTTCTTAGAATTGGGCATGTAAATTTTTAAAGAACATAGTTGGCGCGGTAAATTTAAAGGAGCGAACGGATTGAGTTAGCACCTAACTGACGCAATTTTTTGGTTTATTCATTTAACTTTTATGTTGGTATTGATTTAATCTTTCTCGTTGTACTGATAAACTGAGGATTATTGATTTATCCTTTGTAAAATCATATTTAATTGGGGTTAATAATATTTTTAAGAAATCTCCTTTCCATGTCCATATATGCCTATTACTGGATAATACTCTGTCTTCATTTAAAGTTTGGGGGTTCCTTGGCATGAAAATTAGATATTTGCTTCTTAGAATTAGGCATGTAAATTCAGTTGAACACATGTTTTTGCGTATTTCAATGTAACTTACTATCTCATGCCAAATTATGTTCTCCTGATCTAAATCTATTATTTGAAGTGATGTTAACAGTTACTTAAAATAGTATTTTAATCTGGCACCAATCTATAACACAAATGCGTCATCACTGTTAGAGTGAGGTTTTGATAAGATGAGACATGCATTAATGTGTACAGAGCGGCTTATCGGACTCTCGGCAGACATCAATTCACCATATCATGGCAGGGAATCAGAGTTGATTCTCGCTAGCTGTCGGAAATAGACCGGCCCACCCGGTGTGAGCTGTCGCAAGTTCACAGCTGTTGGCATTGTTTAAAAAAGCTTTAATGGACAGACGATTTCTGAACCACGGTGGCTCATTGGTAGCTTTTTCGTACACCAAGTCAATCGTCGTGGTATTTGGTGAAGAAAACGTCGTATAAATCAAAGCGTTGTGGTTTGGACTTATTCTATATCTGTGTGGTTAGGTTAGATCAATTTAAAAAATCTACCGTCAAGTGATTGTAAGTATGATCAGCTGCTCTCTATGATTACAATATTCAATCACATCGTCACTTAGCATTAGGTGAGACTGTGGTCACTGTTTGCGTGGGATTTACTTCAGTTCAGTTCAGTTCTAAAGTTATGAATAAAGTAACCATACGTCCCGTTTTCCCGTTTGTGTTTCCGTGTTCCCGGGACTGTCTTTTTATTTTACCACCTGTTCCGTTGTCTTCAATGATCTGGGAGGCAAAATAGTCTCGTTTTCTGAAATCACGCGAAATTGATTAAATATAGGAGCACGTCAGACATGAGTGCCGAGCGGTGTGAGATCTCGTCGTCGGGCAACCGATCGGCAATTTCCGGCCCCGTATGCTATTGGTTACCTAGTAGATAGTAGGTTACCTAGTAGATAGTGGGTTACCTGGTAGATAGTAGGTTACCTAGTAGATAGGAGGATAGGAGTTACCTAGTAAGTGTGTTCCTGCGAAAAATATAACTTAAAAATGATACGTATGATTTTATCAATTTTTACTGTCACAGAAATTTTTCTTTAATAAAGTTGGTGATTGCTTCTTATTTGTCATAATTTGTTATAATAAAAATATTTTTTTAAAGTTTTTAAAGAACATTATGAGACCTCGTCGTCGGGCGACCGATCGGCAATTTCCGCCCCCGTGTGCTATTGGTTACCTAGTAGATAGTAGGTTACCTAGTAGATAGTAGGTTACCTAGTAGATAGTAAGTTACCCAGTAGATAGTAGGTTATGTAGTAGATAGTATGTTACCTAGTATATAGGAGGTACCCTAGCAAGTTTGGTCCTACGAAAAATATAAATGTAACTTAAAAAAATTATACGTATAATTTTATCATTTATTACTGTCACAGAAAATTTGCTTTAATAAAGTTAGCGATTGCTTTTTATTTGTCATAATTTGTTATAATAAAAATATAATAAAAAGTTGTGTTTATTTTCATTGTTGGACTGCCCACTGGGGTATAACTTATTAGTAGTATGATCCATACAGATAATGTAAGGATGTAGTCCGGTGGAGCTGTGAAGACCCTGCCGGGTCAATAGCGTAGTTAGTTCGAGAAAAAAAAATAATGTAAGGACGACGTTCCGTTTTGAGTTTTAAAAATGGCCAGTTTAGTAATGAGGCTCTTAGACTACACATGACTATATATAAGAAATCTTATAGTCCTTGAAACATAGAAAAGATTAAGGATAAAATCATATCACAAATAGGAATACACAAATGCGTGTTTATTATTGTTAAGAATAATATAAATTATATCAAAAGTTTTGATTGTCTTGCAAAAGCTTTTTTGTTGAAGTTATACTTTATACTTTTGATATCGATTTACGAAAAGGTTTCTTTTCTCATCGGGTTACACAATCTGGAAAAGTTTATTTTTTATTTTTCACTCGGTACATTGTTCCGCTGTTATTATTTACGCCGAAACAATTGAAAGTTACATTTCTACGAAACCACTTTTATTCTGCCAGAATGGGTATTCTTTACCTGGGTATCCTTTAGAAGCTTTAGGCTGAACGTAACAATACCTCACCTGTGCCTGATTTTGAAGAAAATTAAATCGCACTTTTCATTTATTACAAAGCGGCTTCGAACGGGTGTAATACCGAAGAAAATAAGGCTGTCTTCCCTTTTGTAGTACAACCATTAAATGCAGTAAATAAGATAGTAAACATTAGTATGTAAATTCTGTCAAAATTATCATTTACTAGGTTATGCCCGCGACTTCGTCCGCGCTGAATAGTTACTTTGAACTAACGCTAACACGTAACGTAAGGAAAAAAAAAACTATTTTGAAACATTCTTCACTCTTGCTCCGCTCCAGTTGGTCTTAGCGTGATGATATATAGCCTATAGCCTTTCTCAATAAATGAGAAATCAGACCAGTAGTTCTTGAGATTAGTGCGTTCAACCTAACAGACAAACCCTCCAACTTTATAATATTAGTATAAATTTATTTATACTAATGACCAATATTTATACACTGTATTATTAAACGATATTACGATGGGTATAAATTAATGTAAAACGAATAAAAAAATATTACTAAATCGATTATAAATAATGTATGTGGCAACAATTGTTTAGAACTCCACCGGATGTATAACAAAATTGGCTGGCGATTAGTTTCTGAGTAATACGGTTTCGTATTCCGTTCGACGCGCACTCTTGTGTGTTAAAATATTTGGGATGTGAATTCGAATTTGGAATATCAATGTTTATTTATTTTTTATATTACCACCCACGATGTATAACATTGTATTAATAAAATCGCCGTCTATTACATATTACAATACACCTTTACAAGCTATATGACATTTTTTACATAAAATACCTGTCATGGAATAATAAGTTATTCACACCATTATTCGCATTCTTTGTTAGATTAATAACGGATAAATATAACAATAACGTAATAACGCTATATTAGCTTACGTGATGTTCGTAATGTATTTTTGTCAATTTGAAACCAAATTTGTAGAATAGTACATGACCTCAAGAATAATATATCAACGCATATTGCTATTGTGCAATAGCTTAATAAGTATTAGGCGTACAACTTTGCTTCCGCCGTTTTTTTTCCGCAATTCAGGCTTTATTTTAAAAACCTGGTTCTACTTTTATGATTCAAAGTATTGTCCATCGCTGGCCACTACTTTCCCCCATCTTTCGGGCAGCGTACGAATCCCGCGTTGAAAAAATTGGTCATCTTTTGAAGCGACCCACGAATCGATCCAATTTGTTACTTCTTCATAAGACCGGAAGTGCTGGTCAGCCAGGCTGTGTGCCATTGATCGAAACAAGTGATAGTCCGAGGGAGCAACGTCTGGAGAATACGGCGGGTGGGGTAGGACTTCCCATTTCAACGTTTCGAAGTATGTCTTGACCACTTTCGCAACATCGGGTCGACCATTGCCATTGTACATAAAAATAACACATAATACTTCATTATGTCTTTCATAACTTGTTATCTATTGCGTCGGAATAATTGCATTATTAGTTGTAATAAGTATTACCTCTAGTATGGTAGTTCTTTTTTTTCGAACTGATTACACTACTGACGTGCTCTGACTTCACAGATTCACCGGACTACTAAGGCGAGCACTTTAACAAGCTCAAGGGTGCTACTAGTATGTTAATTTTTACACTTTGCTCTGAGACAATGTTCTATAATCCTATAGTGAGCTTGAATATACGGTAAAGGAAGATTCTCACTACAGCGTTCAAACTGAAAAACGAAGCCAAGAACCAATTCAGTTATTTCTGTCCTCCTCTAACTTGACGAGATTCTTGTTTAACATAACAATGTAATAAAAAAAGTTTAGGTAATAAATTTACATATCGCGTAAGTATTATCTCAATCACTAACTGGAGTAACATAGAATGGTGTGTGCACCCACAGAGGCCGCCCGTCACGCTCATCTGTCGTGAGGAGCTCGTTTATCACGATCCAAAAGACGTGAGCTCCGGGTGGGTACTGTTATTATGTAGAAAATTATTCCAAACGCCTCCATTTAACGGTCAAACTATCTCACCTAAATGGTCACACGTTGAATTCTTATAATACCAAAGAAATTTTGTTGCTTATACACTTTCTGCCTCCTAGTTATACATATTATATTGCACAAATTTCCGAATGTGGTAGAGCCACGCTGAAGCTATTACTGGTTTCAGTGTGAATGGCTCTTCTCGTCCGGGGTAATATCGCCCAACCCACAGAAAACCGACGTGAAGTAACAGTGCTTGCATTGTTGCGTTTCGTTCGGTCAGTGAGAGCGCCGGAGGCCCACATCCCCTTCCCTCTTTTCTTCCCTCCTCTCCCTGCATTTAGTGTGTCGTTATTTGCACACGCTGTATATAATATAGAAATGTCGGTATTCGTTGCCATCACAATGTACAGCTTTTTAAATACACTTGTGCTTACGATATTATTTTTAACTGATAATAGCTTCATAGCTCGAAACAATGTAGTTTTGTCGATGTTTAATGAAAATATTTAGTGAATCTAAAATTGCTGGTAAATATTTTTGTGATTTTTTTTTAATTACTCGTTCACAGTTTCGTATATATTGTTATATTACAATGTAAAATAGTATGTCGCAATAAAATATCATGCTAAGCAATATAATTATGTGTTATAGTTTTTTTACAAGTGTTAAGCTCAAATAATGTATTAAATTTATTCATTAAAATAATCTATTCATGTAAATTTGCGATGAATATAAAAATTCTAATTGATAAATAACATTACTCATGATACTGTAAACAGCGATAAAAGTGAAAATAAAAAATATATTCGTAGCAATTATACTTATAGCAATATTCTACGGGAATGGTTTTTTTTATACATTTTTACTTAAAACTGTCAATATATTTACTATTTAAATTTTGTACAAGAATGTAGAATTGGATACTCCTATAGAGGTAATATTACTTAATGCTTTATATAATAGCTATTCTAGTATAAAAGTTAAAACCGTCTTCAACATTTTCGATTAACTAGCAATTAAATATCTGAAGTATGATATAAAATTAATAATATAGATAGAACATTCCAAATATATTGCAAATAATTCTAAAAATCAATAGATGATTCTAGAAACTGGGAAGTTTTACTAATTATAAATGTAACTCAATTTTCATAACTTAATATTTTACAACATTATAAAGCAATTCATAATATAGCATTATAACATATTATATGCAGGGCTCAACTATTTAGAGGTCTAAGTTCTAAACATGTATGAACAAAATTTTATCTATGTCCGATATTACAATTAAATCGGTAAGAACGCGTATCAAGTTTCCCGTGTTGTATCGAATCTAAATTAATTTAAATCTATCGCTTACTAAATACCATCCAACGTCAAAAGAATCAATGTACAAAAATGTTTTCGATTGTGGTTTATGTGTATATTTTGTAAATATTTTATTATTGGGGATTCGAAGGTGGATTATGTAAGAATTATTTATTAATTACAAGTATGTCATTGAATTGGAAAATTATATTTTTAGCGACATTATCTGTATTAAAATGTAATAATTTTGTTATATTTGGTCTCATGTGTATTTTACGTTTATTGTTTTGAATGTATTACAATAAAATGTAAATGTTTAATTCGCCGATTATGGTTTGTAATAAATCATCACAAATTTATTGAATTTCGTGTTTAATTTCCTCTAATCCGATATCCAGAGTCCTCGATAGCTAAGGTGTTACTACAACATTTTAGTAAGGACCTTTATTTGCGTCAGAGATATGCAAAAGCAGTATTTCCATTATTTAAATTATTTTTATCAGGGATTGAATCAGAAATTCTGTTCACAATATATGGCAATAATGTAAGTGAAACTTAAGCTTTTGCTCGCAGTTTCGCTAGTGTTAATATATATATAGGTATTTAACCCTAGAAAGATAACCTACGTTACTTACGTTACTACTTACTACGTTACGTTACGCTACTGTCAAACTTATGTTTGTACCGAGAAAAAGTGCTTGTGTAAATAATTAATGTTTAATATTACAATACTCTAGTTAGGTTAGTAAAAGTTCTTGGAAGTGTCATATATGTTTTAATAAGATACCAAAGGGTGATAATTCTGAAACACCTATACGGCCGGAAAATATATCCGAAGATAACTCTGAATCGCCAATACGTCGTGGGCTGGCTTGGTGATTGCGCCCATACCTTGCTCCGGGAAGAGGCCTATAGGCTGGTAATGATGATGATGATATTTACAAACAATACATTTTTATGTACACAGTCATTTTTATGTATACAGTCTATTTTTCTATGGACGGCGGTGATCACTTAACGTATGCAAAGCGATAGCAAAGAACATCGTAATAAAAGCATAGGGCTTATTCTAAGTCATCCCGGCTAGCTACTATTCTCGTGTTGAAAATAAGTAATCAAGTACCTGTTGGTGTGTTCCGGCAACTGTACTTGAAGGTCAGCGTAATTCAGTTATAGCATGTTATAATCAATCGTATCGTCGTTTAGCATCAGGTGAGATTGTGGTCAAATTCTATAATCTATAAGATATTAAAAGAAATAGCATTGTGTTTGGGTTTTTTCTATGTTTGCATGGGTAGCTACCATCCTCAAGTTGAAAAACTGTCACCAAGAACCTGTAGGTTTATTCCGCAGCACTTGAGGGCCTGTCCCTATCTAGGTTTAGCATGTCTATCATCTTAGCTATATTGTCGTTTAGTATCAGGTGAGATTGTGATCACACACTAAAACAAGTAGAAAATAAACATATATTGCTAGATAATGAGACTAAACGATTCGGTGAAGATTTATGTGGGTGAGTTACAAGAGACTTGGAAAACATCAAAGGTTTACAGTTTAAATTTGTATTAGATTTTTCATAGGTGGCAGCAACCGTGCGGGTGCGCACGCGAGAATAGTTGTTAAGGAAAAGTGAAAAGGATGGAGAATGAGATTTATATGAAAATGACCGGCAAAACGACTATCCAATTGAATCGTATGAGATCCATACTCTCGTCGTTTCATTGTGCACATATAGCTATATTACGTTAAAAAACCAAATTTATGTTAGGCAACCAGAATGAGAAGCAAAAAACGACAACAATTCGTAAATTATAAAAGTTTCGTTGCAGTCCTACAGTACAGTACACACAGCGTCACCGTGCCTCGCCTCGCTCCTCGACATGCGGACGATAAGGATTATCTTAAAAATAATCGCACACTGTACAAGGTCAAAAAAAACGACAGATCTGCCATTTTATACGTGATACTAATATTATACGACGAAGTATTATAATTTACATTACAATTATGAAGCCAATGTTTATGATTTTTGCTATCGTTTTAATATTTATGATTTTTGCTATCGCTTTTGCTATTGCGAGATACGTAATCTGGGGGGTTAAACATGTAACGATTTGCCATAATATAAAGTTCTATATACAACACTCCTCTGATAGATTGGGCAAGACTGTGCTTAACAAATTATGATTTGAAAGTAATCTTACGATTAATTATACACAGTACGAGTTCGATTCCCGTTAATGCTAACAGTTAAGGGTTAAAAGTTCCTGTAACCTGACATTTTGGTTTCTAAGAACTGGGATAAAAATGGCCCATATAAAAGCATAGACAATGTTATTAATTGAAAATTGGTAGTATATGGACAGGTTCTTGTATAGATTTTCTATGAACAGTTCCATTACGTCAGCATTAGTCTGAAATCTCTGAAAATGATATTGGCATGTGCTAATAAATATATTAAAAAAAAAAACAATTTTATTAAATATTAAATTCTGACATAGAATTTGTTACCTTCCCCATCATTACGTACTATTTACGCGCCGTTACACCGGGGTGACAAATATGTCGAAAAGGAGGGTTAGTGCGTAATAAATTTAACGAAAATAATAAAAACTTTACGCTGATAAGTTACAACTGTAGTCTACAAAAAAATATTTGGCTCCTTTTTTTCATTACTGGCGTACTTACTCCTTAGTAAGAAAAAGGCAAAGATATCTAGACCATACAGCCAGGCCGGAAAATGTCTATAAACATTATTTCAAATAAGAATCTCGTCAAAGCGACGTGGTGGAATTCGCGTACGTTTCCTAATTTAAATTCTTAAGTCGGCTGATGGTGAAGGAAAACAATGCGAGGAAACTAAAACCTGAAGAATGTTCTTATGGTATCATCATGGGGAAAAAGCTTTGAATTTCTTGGAGTTTTAAATCACAGACACGTGGTGAGCTGGCGTAGTGATTATGCCTGTACATTCTTATGGCAAAAGTCATATGACCCTGCAGTGGGCCGCTTATAGGCTGATGTGATGATGATGGGGCTACAGTGGAGTCTTTAAAGAAGAGTAAACATGTTTTGAAAGGTCAGCGACGTGTAAGTGGTACTTCTGATGTTGCACACATCCACAGCTTGTAAAGACCATTGTGAACTTGAATGTTATTATTGTGGTGTAAAAAATTATAAATACATGCCATGAACACTTA
>MU159327.1:79824-142690 GCA_015888305.1 Antheraea pernyi | reverse complement strand
AATACGTACTATAGTTGTACCAATCGTCAAAAATAAAACTGGTGATGTATTCGATACAAATAATTATAGACCGATTTCTCTAGCCACAGTGGCCGCTAAAGTACTGGACAGTCTGCTGAGTCAGCACTTTGACAAACACGTCTCGCTAAACGACGCTCAGTTTGGATTCAGGCCCGGTCTTTCTACCGAGAGTGCTATCCTGTGCCTCAAGCGAACTGTGCAGTATTACACGAGTAGAAAGACCCCAATATCTGGTTTCGTACGATATTCTTTAGGGTAAATTGAGACATGAAATTTGTCTGATCGTGTTATTACTTATGTATTGGTATAAGAACCAAAATAACTTTGTAAGGTGGGCAGCCTCTCTTTCGGAGGAGTACGGACTGAATTGCGGGGTGAGGCAGGTGGGACTTACCTCTCATACGCTCTTCAATCTGTACGTTAACCGACTGATAAGCGTTAGGCATTAGTTCAATCGTGTTATTTATCCTATAGCGATATTTAGATGAAGTCGTGGTGTTTGACCGGTGGCATAATATTTCAATGTCCGCAGGTTCGAACCCCGGCATGTACCAACGAGGACCTTAAGGATAATGTGGACGTGGATACTACTGCGTGGATGGGAGCGCAGCGCGCTGTCTCTCCGATGCAATATGTTGGTCTGCAGGTTTTCACGGTATATAGAGATTGTTAAGTTTGCGCTTTTTAAAGCTTATTGTCAGTCCTTATATACTTGCAGCCAGTGGGTTGACTATACGCAGCGGGCATACAGTGAAATAATAAAGCTTTCCGGGTGCTGACGAGGCTGCCGCGCCACTACAGCGCCTCCGCGATGTTCGCGGATGCTGATATTGACGGCTTTGCGGCGATCATGCGCAAACGGTGCGCTTCTATTATGCGTCGCACGCGCGACAGCCTCTACAGCATACTACGTGCACTGGTGGACCGGTGGGACTCTCCGATGCTGGCTCGCTGGATACGGCTACATGCAGTCGTACAGTGAATTTCCACCATCACCGGAGGGTCCACTCGCCACTGCCACTTAATGTTATATCTTGTGTTCTGTTTATAATTTATTTTTCTGTTTTATTATTATTACTAACACTAATTTTTTAAACCTGTAATTGTACCCACAAATATGGATGTAAGTATGAGTCTGAAATAAATTATATTATTATATATATTATAACTTTTTTATTTTTTTTATCTATTACATTTTTTGTTGTTTTTTGTTCACAAGTGCTAAGGTATGTTTTTAATATGAATTATCGTATTCATCAACGTTCACCATGTAAGTAAAATTTGTGTATACACCTAAGCCTGCTCATAATCTCTCTAGTTTATCAATCTAACACCACGACATCTGTGACACTGGTCCTTGCTCTCGGCTTATCGTAAGTACATCTGTAGAACGTTTTGCGCTGCACCTCACTCTGACAATTTATCGCATCAACAAAAACTAGTTTAGCATACAAATACACAAGTGGGCGAATTGCGTGTTGCGCCGAGGCGATCTGATAACGAACACAGCAATTACGTACGTGACACCTCGCGAGACTCGCGCCGAGATTTTTCATAGAGTGTAGAGGCGGCCTTAGAAAAAGTTCTCATTGAATTAAAATTTATAGATTACTTATACTTTTCAAATGTAGTGATTCCGTTAATTATGCTCATTATTTAAATAGATTCACTGTGACTTGTGTTAATGACTACCATCTGTACCGCTATGACACATACCCGAGAGGCGAGACTACAACGCCACCCGGGGAACCACTATTGACCTGCGATACCGCGCTATTGACTTTATCGGGGTGTTAGTAATGACCTCGAACGCTATTGGTCGGCTATTCATTATTCAACCCGCTTGGTGGGAGTTCAGCATATAAAGGGCAAGATGTCACTGATCTGCACGCACTCCTATGTGGAAGTTACTGTAAGGCGAAGCTCTGCCCGGATAAATAATTACAGTATCTTCAGAGTGTTTATTGGTTTCCCTGACTGGCTGATTATACGTATCGTGTAACACTTGTTACCGCGTGTCATTTCTATGAATTTGTTAGTTTCGATTAGTTCCGTTTGCCATACTGTTTATAAACTCGCATAACAACAACGACCATTGAAACTCATTGAGACATATACACGGGTTTGGGCGGTGGCTATTGCTATAATTAATGAACTCGCCGTCCAGAACTCAGCGTTTTCTTTGTCGAAATACTCGTATACTATTTTATAATGGTTAGCCTGGTTAGAGTTTTGTTAATATCCTCCTGGCTTACTACTTTGAAAATTTATCTCCCAACACCTGTAGATATGTTCCAGCAATTGTACCTAAGGATCACTTTCTTTTGCGTTTAGTATTTTACTACCTGCCACATAGCCCCTTTATATCATAATATGAAATTGTCGTTTAACACTAAAATCCTTATAAGCAATAAAAAATCGCATGTTATATAATCATACTATATTACTTTGAAGCTGATAAGGATATTTTTGGGGATAATGTATCCATATCAACCTTAAGCTCTTAAAAAAAAACATTGCATGTATCAATGTGTAGGTACACGCGGAAGGAGTGAAAATTCTTTGGCTTATATATAGTATATAAGTCCTATAGTATAAATAGTGAATTATACCTACATTTACTCATTTTTATCTGCTACTAGATCCAAGCAGACATATTTACACATACATACAAATACATACCTACTTTACGTTTAATGGGTAACGCATAACGCGTTACGAAACTTTTTCCCTACCGTGCAGTGCCATAATTTCACTTCAAAAAGTAAAACAAATGTGTACTTATACTGGTTACAACGATATTTTTAACGTATCGTATCCGTAACGCAAACACGCACTTAGTGTTGGGAGCGTCTCCAATTATTGTGAAGTTATATTATGACGCTTGTTATTCTGTAATTGCGGAGTAAAAAAATCTTTATTGCCGCCCATACTGGTTAGATGTTAGAGATTCTACTGTTTTTTTAGCGCTAGATTCCCAGTTTGACAATCAAGATAGGGTAGATATTACACGAGCCACGTTCACGTAGAATAATAAATCTTAATGGTGTGTTAAACATGAAAAAAAGTTCTCGTTAGGTGTTTACGGTCTGAATGTTTTCTTTCTTTCGTTCTTGTTCTATTCATAAATGTAATGTATATACGCTTTATCGCTCATAACTTTTATCTAACGTTATATTGTATGTTGATTTGATTGTCTTTTGTTACGTATTCTTTATGTTATTAACTAATTTATTAGCATAACACAATTTAGTGCATTTTACTACTCGGTTTGTCAACCGATTTTCTTTATTTTTGAAGTCATACTCTAAATGGGAGGGGTTTTGAAATTCTGTTCGATAACCTTTTTGTGTGATGCACGTGTTGGGGATAAACACTGTGTCGAGTAGACTATTGAAAACATCGGTTCTCGTCCGATCATAGAAGTTAAGCAACGTCGTTGTCGTTTCTTGCATGGTTGACCGTCTAGGACAGCGATACTCAACCTGCGGCCCGCCATGTGTTTGTGGCCCATCCGATTATACCTTATTTTCAATTATTTTAAATTTCGTGCCCATTAATTAATTAACCCGAACGCAATTCGTTCCTTATGATGTAAAGGTTTATACCTAAATTGTTTTATTGGATAACCAATTTTTACTACATTAATAATACGTGAATAGTTTGAAATTACGTTTTTTTTTTATTTAAGACCTAAATATTTGTAGTTTGCGGCCCACCATGAGTGAAACGTGTAAATGGCTCCTTAAAAAAAAGGTTGAGTATGACTGGTCTAGGAACACCGCGTGACGTTGGCATATTGTTGTATTTTTTTAATTACGATATTTCCCTGTAACACAAAAATTCCACTTCTATCGAGTGTCTTTATGACACACCATTTTTATTCTTAGTAGCTAATGACAATCTTTAGTATTATCGACCAAAATAATTCGGACTTAATAATAGATTTCCTTATATGCCATCGTCGCACTGAATTGTTTATATATAATCTCTATACATCATATTTGACGTTTGTTCCCTCCAACAATCTGTATAACACATTTTATACTTAACCAAAAACAATAATAATCTATGGTACATTTTAACCACGATATAATAACACACAAAATAATTTACAAATTATTCATGGTTATAAAATGTACTCATGTCCTGTACTTAGGGATGCAAACGATACATCGATGTTTGCTAAAATACTGTGTACATTATAAATACATTATAAATCATATCTAACGAACGAGGCAATGGCGAAAGCGGGGTGCTAGGGTTTCGCAGACCCTGCTGAATTACGAGCGAGGCAATGGCGAAAGCGAGGTGGTTAGGTTTTATAGCCTGACTGGGTCGCAACCACCATGTATATGGCGAAAAAGACCGTCATAGTGATTCGCTTCTGCGGGTCGTGTTTCGGGATCAGCTTGTGCATATCCAGCTTTTCGCAGGCCGGCATGTTGCGGCCATGCTCGGTAGTAAGGATAACTGGAATGCAATGGCCTCCTTCTGCGAGGAAGTCGTCTCGCAGAAGGAGGCGGCGGAGAGAGTCCGTGAGCGGGATCCTCAAAGTGACCCTCTCCGCCAACAGAGGACGGGCAGGAGGAGGCGGCGGTTTGACCGCCTCCTCCAACCGTAGCTGGACCTAGAGAAGATGGGTCGGGGGGCCCATCTTCCTATTGCGCAGGTCCGGCGGACGGAGGAGGCGGCCGGTGTGTACCCGGCTGTCTCCTAACAGGACGAGGTCCGGCGGCAACAATATCGCTGCTGGGCCAACTGCTGGGGCGGCACGATGAAGTCTATAGAGATCTCGTGCTGCCCCAACTTAGCGGTAGACGTACACCGTGAGGTTTTAGTCCGTGCGATACGGACATAACCCACTCTCTCCCCCGGGAGGATGGTTTATCCATAAGGGATTTCCACACGTAAAAAAAAAAAAGGCCGGCATGACAGCGGCGACTGGCGATGAATAGTTTGTCACTGGGTGATCACCATAGTTTTTTGATTGTACTGTGCTTATCATCAGGCATAGTGCAGTCGTTATGCCGAATGGAAAGCAGTATTGACTGTCAATTGCAGCTGCTGAAACATATCTATAGATAAGTTCTTGGCGATCCTTTTACTTGAGGCCGATACCTAGATGTACGAGTATTAGAAATAACCCTATCATGATTCTCTGATTTCATACGATTTTTCCCTTCATCAAACATTCAGCTCATTGTAGTAGAACTTATGATGATTTTCAGAACCGGGTCCGTGGTTCCGGAAATTATCCCTACACCATAAATAATTATATAAAGTTTTTTCTTCACGACTTTAATATTATTATCAGTATTAATTTTTAAAAGCATATTATATTATATATTGAGTTGGATTGTAGAAATCTCGTAGATTGTAGATATAAGGAGTGTGATATATGATGAACAGCGACTTAAGTATAAATTGTTCAACGATGGTACGGAAAAAGTAACTATTTTCCAAATTTTACTGATTACATTAAAGCTTGTCAAAATCTGCTAAAAAAAAGAAAATCGGTTGAGAAACACAGGAAAAAATGATACTGAACTGTTTTACCTTCGCCTATTTCTTTTATTTTTGGCGACTAATCGTCTAGATTATTACTGCCATTGTCAAGTAGGTAATAATATTAAAAGTGTCTCATGATCATTTCAATATTCTAACAAGATGGTGGCTCCTTTATTAGAAGTTTTCTTGGAGTTTTTGAGACATCTCAGAATTCATGCTACGGGCTATTATTTCCCATCCACTTGTGCACAATAACCAAACTATGTTACGTAAAACACCACCAATATTACAAAATATAGAGTTAAAAACAAGATCTATACATATAATAAAAATGTAAATCTAACGAGTATACTTTTTCGATTTTCGTGAAATAAATTGTTGCAGGTGTCTAGGAATAAGTAATAGAATACATGTCAACCTTTTTTAGAAATGTTTGTCTGTCTGTCTGTTTATATGACCACGCATCACTGCTAAAATACTGAGTTGACGATAAAACCTCATACATGAAAATCATAAAGCATATCATCGGGAGTAACTTAGTCTTTGTTTCATAAAAGTAGGTCCACTCTATCAAAAGTTATTGTAATTTTAATGTCGCCGCGACTTAAACTTACGAAAAGAAGATAAGCAAATGGGCCTAATACGTTCAGATGACTTTATTAGTCATTGTGTTGTACATCAGGTTCTACGTGGTCGAAGGGCACAGCTACTTATGAATAAAATATAAAATCCACTACATGACAGACTGGGATACGCCAAGAATTCCCTTCGCCTATTTATAGACATACAGACAGTGTGGATAAGATTGATTTTTTTTTACAGCTTCTGGATTTATCGACGATTTTGCCAATGTCAATTATGACATACAACTGCCAGTCAGTCTGTTTAAGAGCATGATGTCACGTTTTTAAGCACGTTTGAGTCTGAAAAGGTATTGACTAGTTAACCAAATGGTCGAAAGATCATTAGAGTGCTATGAAAGAAAACAATATTGTTGTCAATAGATGTATCTATATATTTTAATGAATAATCTTCAATTACAGCTGTCGCGAAATTTACAGTCTCTCGTCGATTCATTAAAATAAGAAGCGTTTCGTTGAAAAATGGCAAATTATACAATTCTGTATTGCAATTCAAATCACTTGTTATCATTATATTTTATTATCTGTGAATAAGTAAGGTACATAAAATAAACAATTGTTTTACAAACTATCATATTTCCATTTTTTTTACTTTTAAGTGCTTAAATTTAATGAATTCCATGGAAAATTATATTCATTTTTAATTATATATTTGTATTTTTAACTACAATATTTACCAACTATATATTACAATTTTTTAACTTACAATTATTATTATTATTCTTTCATCAATCGTTATATTCGTGCGTTTAATTGTTTTATACTTTTTAAGCTGGTAACACTAATTGACTAACGTGCTAAGATTGTCAATGTATTGGTTCGTTAGTCAATTAGTCTTTCCATTATCGATATTCAATAAAACTTAAATGTTATTAAGCGCTTACAACTTATTAATTTTAATATTCTCAGTAAAATATACTGTTTGTTCGTGACCTTTTTAGTGTTTTTTATAATGTAAAGGAAAAGAAAGAAATTAATAGATATCGTAAAAGTAAACAATTGGCTCTCAGAAAACGTTATTAAGTCTTTATTAATAAAACACCGAATATTTTTTTTTTGAGTATACAACAATTAATCGCTCGTTAATCTCACAGCACAATTGACAAAACATATTTTGAAAATATGTCAACTATTAGTTAAACACGTAAATATTATTTACCTTATAGATTTTATTTACAAAATAAAGCGGTATTATTTAGTTACTTACCTAGATGTATGTTATTTTATAATAAAAAATTATTGGAGTAATCGGTTTGTTTCGACATATTTTATATAAATATGACGTCATTGTTATGCCCAAAGAGGTTATGTCTACACGTAAACTAGTTATTTCATCTGTCAATATCTTTCATTCTATTGTTCTTAATTCAAATTTCAAAATAAATATATTAAACTTTTTACAATTAAATTGCGTATCTAATAATTACAAAATGTTCAAATGAATTTAGAACATTTTTTATGACGTCACATACGGTTTAATCTGCCGAATGTTGAATAATTTATTCCTATGTTTATTGCAGTGGATTTGATGTGTGATAAGACAGAACTAACGTGTCATAGTTCTACGCGTGGCGCGTTCGGCGTAGCGTTGCTCGTGTTTTTATTTATTCTGGCAACTCTACCATTTTTTATTTAAGCAAATTAAGCAGTACTTATATTGTTTTATTACTCTATCAACTTTGAAAAAAAAAATGCTAACTTCATGGCTAAAGAAATTGTTGAAGATATATTTAAATGAATACCAGAAATAATAAATATAAAAGGAATTTCTAAAAGAAATGTCTGTAAAAAGGCTAACGAAAGAAATGCTAAAGTACATCCTTCCATTCTGGTAAATTGTTACTGTATTTTTAGAGTTTTACCTCTTCATATTTTGGATGTCATTTGTAGATCGAGTACTTGAAACTGTATGCCAATAAATAAACAACTGAGTGATATGTAATTAGGTACGAGATTATTATTGACTATATTTTATATTTACCTTGGGCTGAATAATGAGATATAATTCCGCTTTGAAAAAATATTGTAAAATGTTATTTAATAGACAACATATGTATTAATGTATATTACACTTTTTTGTATTTAAGTTTAAAAATATATGGATAGCATTTATACATTGGAATCAATGCTCTTAACGTTTGCCTTATTCATTGCATACAGAGTATTTTTTATAGGACGACTTTAGACAAGTTTAATCTTTATTAAAGTTTCACATAAATTGCAACGTGTGGATATTACTTTTGTAAAATATAAGTAAGAAATTTACATTTTACGGATTGTAAAGCAGACTAAAATCACGGAGTACTAGGCGAGAAGGACAGACCTCGCCAGGACCCATCACCACCGTGCCGTCATCAACTCCTAAATACAAGCCTTAACTATTTACAATCAGTATACGAATATCGACCCGAAATAGAACTCGAACGAAAACAAAAAAAATCATAATAGGAACGATACAAAACGACGTCCCGCCGCTACAGACGGATCCCCGGTGACTTTTTGGTTTGGAGCGACGGGTATAAATACACGCTATTTACACTGCGGCCGCAGTCAGTCCTGGGTCTCGACGTCCAGCCCGTTGACCATACGCTCGATACTCTTGAGGTCGGAGGCGGGGGGCGTCGCGGGGGTCGTGGACGTCGGCACGTCGGGCGGGGGGTCCGCGGACGCGGCCCGCGTCGGTGGTGATCCGACCCTGGGTCGTGCCGGCGACGAGCTCAAACTCCTCGCTCTGGGCGCGACTTGTTCGAACGCCGACCCCAACCCCGGCAGCGCATACGGCGCGAACCTATGAGTTTTGCTCAACGAAGGAGCAGGGACTGGTGCGGAAAGCGCGGGAGGGGGCGGCAACGTATACTGCTGCAGTAAAGGATGGAGGTTGAATAGCAAACCCGGCGGCATCTGATGCGGTGGAAAGAATGGCGGCGGGTATAATGAGGGTGGATATAGGTATGGGAGAAGGGGTGGCTGGACCGGCGGGCCGAGGGAGACGTCTGGTGCGGGGGAGGGGCGTGAGGGTCCCGCTGGAGGAGAATTCGGTCGAGCCCCACCGGAGCAGGACGAGTCCGACCCGGCTTCGATACCTTCCTCGGCGCCTGAGTCACCTCCACCGCCGCCTCCGCTCGAGTTGAACCATGCTGTAACAAAATAGAGATTAGTTCTACTGCTAAACGCGAGTATTCACGTCCTATTTTAAACTATTAAAATGTGTGCTTACAACTGGTACTGTGCTGCGTGGATGTCGCAGGTGGAGGGCTGGAGGGTCCACCCACGTCTAGCGGTCGCTCGTCGTCATCGTCCCTGGCGTCGGAGCGCGCCGTTAGCAGCGCCTGCCTGCGGTACACCGACAAACTACTCATGTTATCATAGTGCTATTTATTGTACTACCATCATCATCAGCATGGACTGTTGGACATGAGTCTTTGAGTTCTGACTTTAATCACTCCCAAGCTCTTTATAAAAGGAGGAGGATTTAGGAGGTCGACAATTATTTAAAAGTAGAAAAAAACCTCTATAAAAGTGACTACATAGGTACTGGCTGAATATAAAATGTTCTCTATATATGATTGTTCTGAAATTACAGAAGCTAACAAGGCTCGCTAGCTACTATACTAAACATTTTTTAATTAAAATCTTTAGCATCTGTCCACTCTAGTTTGGTGAAGATTGAAGAGGTTATATCATCAAAAAGTTTACGTTGTTGCGGAATAAACGAATGACTTTTTAAAGGGAAATTTGCACTTTAACGTGAGGTGGGGTGTCAAATGGTTGACATTTTGGCTAATAGAGCACCACGACCCTCGACCGCCAACAAAGGTTAATCATTTCTTAATGATAGTGCCGAATTTTGAGCCGCGTACTCTGTTTTCTTCGCGGCATGGACAATCGATTGCTTTATTACGTACAAAATACCAGTCAGTTGGCTTACTATTGCTATATTACTTAATATTGTAATATTATATTACAATATTTTTAGATTTAAATACTCTTTCCACTGATAACAAGCTGCAATAATTGCAACAGCAATTAAATCCGAAATATAACTAAAATTAATCTCCTACATAACTCCTTTTTTGTAAAAGTATTTTAATCACGTCATATACCAGTAACTTCATTAGATAGTATTAATAAAATGCAATGAAACATGAATTATATTTAGCTTTTTTTATTTTCAACTTGTTAATTAAGTTTATATTCAAATTGTTATTTATATATTGCATCAGATACTTCATCGAACATCGAAATTTAAGGAAAACACCCATAAGAAAACCGAAATATCTCTATACCATATAATCCATTACACACTTATAAAAAACATACACAGCAAAAAAAGGAAGCGAATTAAAACCTTTTTAGTCACTCGACAAAACGAAAAAGGTTTCAACCAAAAAGTTTAAAACGGTTACCCCAAGGAAGACAAAAAGCGTGCAATTATTTGCCTTCTGTCGCCCCGTTGAACAAACAACTCTTTATCATCTGTATTGTTTTACTGTACCCTAAACGAGACCGTCTTCCCGCTGGGGTCCGGGATCCCTGATTACCGGGGTTCCGCACTAAATTCATTTTATTAACTCGTCTCATCGCCGACTGATAGAATTTAATTTGCGCCACCCTTAGAATTTAGGGTTGGTAAATCTATTATAAGTATTTTTCTCACATTATATGGCTACAGTATAATAGTTGAAAAAATCTTAATACATAAAAAAAAAATTAATTGCGACTTTGCAGACAGAACTGGATTCTACTTTACAATTGATTTTCTGATTAAATAACCGCAACGACCTCGATAAGATGAGGTCAACAAATTAAATGTTTGATTACCGAGCGCCAAGAGATGCAGTTTGCACTCATTTCCTCAAATCGTGATATCAGCTAAGCAAAAAAGAATGGAGGAAAGATAGCTAAATTTGACACGATTTTTTGGAATTATATGGTTTATTTGCAGTTTGGTACTATGTAGATAGATATTATAAATAAATTCAAAATTAAAATAGTACAAATTTTGGTCGATTCGAGTAGTTATGAAAGTTAAGCCTACAGATAATTAAATTATATTTACAAGTAGACCGTGTAATTATGGTATATTGATAATGAATTCACATAATTCAAGATTATTGCTGTTAGTATCAAAAGGATTAATGTTTTGTATTTTAGAGTTAAAGTATTCGGGTAATTACAACGTTCTAATAAAATGGCGGTGCCCTTATTAGAATTATCCAGAGAGTTTTTGTTATTTCATCTTACATGTTTTTATTTCTATTCCAAATATACAATATAGAGGGAATACCTCTAAGATTAAAAAGAACTAATATATCACAGACTTAAATCCTAGTAAAAACATCTATTTGTCAAGTTTGTTTCAAAAGTTTATCAAAGACAATCCCAATTTTTTTAATTTTCTTTCATGCATAAACAGTCATAGTCAGTGGCATTTCTAAGTTCGATATGGAATACTGCTGACATTTTTGGGATTTATTTATTCTATATATTATATTATTCTATCTTTAATGGTATAATCAGAGCGTATTGTAAAATAACACGTATAGGCGGTAAGTTTGTGCTCGAGTTTTTAGTATTATTGATTTAATAACTAATTGTTTATGTTATATGTATTGTAACGAAATATCCAAGTACACTAAACTGAGCTAGAAAGGTATCCATATATTTATAAAAATCAATCACATGAACTAGATTAATTGTCTTTGAATTATAAACACACTAATAGATAGATAGACAGAAGATGTAAAATTTTATGATATGAAACGATTTTTAGGTATATGCTTATCCTTTTTTTAAATATATGTGCTATTATTTATATAACATAGTTTTAATTCGTTTTATTGCGGTTAAAATCGGTATATGAGCTTACAATGAGTTTTTATTAAAATTATAAAGCAAAATACTCTATGCTCTAGTCCAAGTTTAAGTAGAATATATCATAAAATAAATTCGTTTATGGAGATTGTGAAAATGTAAAGAGATTCTATATTTTTGAAACATTTTAATATTGAACTCAGATACTTAGATAACTTAGATATGTTCAATTTGTAATTAATAATATTGTACTTACATTAATTTCTATTTCCACGGCTTATAGTAATTTTAAAATAACAAGACTTCTAATAATTATTGATATCTCAGGGCAACCCTAAGTTAAACTGTTCGCATTAGGGTGTTCACGTTACAATGTAAACTTGTGGCGCAGGGGTGGCTCGCCTTGTAATTTTGTCAAATTTTTATCCCTAAAACGTCGCGGTTAGTTCAGAAACCCCTCGTTTGGGGCGACTTTTTATCGACGCTATTTTTGTGAGGATCATACGGGCAATATTAAGTAGGTGTTTCCTTCTTGTCTTATTGTTCCGTTTGTGATTCTAATGTATCATTTAGCTTTGTCTTTTATAAACATTACAGGTTAACATGTTTTATTCAACTGCAAACTTACAAACTGTGTTTCCCTAGGACATCTAACCTTCATTGCGAAATTGAATTTTCTCGAACTGACTACGCTATTGGCCTAGCAAGGCCTTAACAGCTTCAACGGACTACTAAGGCGAACGCTTAATGGGACACCGAGGGAACGGATCTAGGCTTGAGCCGCTGCCGAGGGGGGCTAAACTGGTGTGCGGGAGCGAAATTCACCCCCCGACCATGGCAGCGTGATCTGTGGTTACGCGGGCGTGGGCATGAGCATGCTCTCTTTGGAGAGACAGGCTGGTACTGATCATTCACTGCCGTTATTTCATCGGGAGACTCCGTAAAAATTGAATGTATGTTAGATTAATACATATTTTACTTCTCATGTCTTATCAGTGTAAATTTTACAAAAGTTGCTATTATAGTAGACTAGTTATTGCTTACAGCTTCACTCGCGTTAATGTAGGTTTGACCTATCTATCGAGAACATTATTTTTGAAGTGAAAATTTCATTAGGCGCGTTGAGGTCGTTTTGGGTGAACAAAAAACGTGAAACTCGCGTCATCGTCACCGCACGTTTCTCATGAGCTATATGTATACTGTTCTATTATCAGGGCGGGATAAGGTCCACCGGGCCCGTTTGTTTTAAGTAATGCAGACTATAATTTATTTCAAAATTCAAAAGAAAACAGTTATTCCATTGTTTTTAGTTTTCCCTTCTATCGGCAGTCCTTATGACTGCTTCAATATTTTTTCTAGGTGAGAGGTACCCTGTGTACTTTTTTATACACTTGACAACGTTTCCGAAAAAAATCATGATGATAGGTTTAATAGTTAAAGCGTGAAACCATAACAAAGAAGCAGATAAACTTACTCTCGCATTTTTAATATTAGTTAAGTGGTTAAGATTATGTAAAACAATCTCTGGAGAAAGGAGTAAGTGTGTCAATGCTCTAAATCCAGCTGTCTTAAAAGAAGAATAAACTATAACTTTTTTATTATATTTAGTTTGCTTATAGCTTCACTTATTGTTAACTATATCGCAGTCGCCGCTAATATAAAGAGAAAACTGGTTTTCGACAACAATGTTGCTATGGTTTCCTTCACCGAAAATCCAAATTTCGCGTAAATCATTATCGTTACATAGTATAAAACAAAGTCCTCTACCGCGTCTGTCTGTCTGTATTTTCGCGATAAACTCAAAAACTATTGAACGGATTTTGATGCGGTGGTCGATAAAGTGATTCATGAGGAACGTTTTGGTATATAGTTTACCATTTACCATTTGGTAAAACTATATACCATTTGGTATATAGTTTTGTTTCTCTAAACGTCTTAATTTATGAAACTTCCAATCAAATTGAAAATTTATTTTGATCTTGTACATAATTAATTAAAATTAACTATAAGTAGGCTATCAAACATCTCACTAAAAATCTTAAGAGCGGATACATTACAATATAAATTACGAGCTAGAAAATATGCTATATGAGAACGAAGTAATAGTACGGGTCAACCGTCTGTGCAGAACCGAGTATTATCGAGAAGATCCGAACTTTGAGTGCCTGTATCGGCGAGGTACAATGATGCAAAGTTCAGTTACGTGGATGGTTCTTATTTTGTATTGAATTTGTTTAAAAGAAAACAGAGCGTGTCGTAAAGATAACACGATAAAAGTGAAAATTGTTACAGGACAATATTTTAATTAAAAAGATACAACAAAAAGCCAACATCATGCGCTGTTTCCAGCCGGTCACCCATCTCAATTCTGACCGCGTTCGACGTTGCATAACTTCGGTGCTCGGACGAGAATCGATGTTTTCAACATTCTTCCCGACACAGTGTTTCCCCCACCACATTTCGTTACACAAGAAATTTCACTTCAAAATTAAATGCGAATGAATACCCTAGTTTCCAACGAATACTTATATCTATAGTAATGTTTTAAACATATGTAGGCCATGAGCAATGTTTAATCTTTCGAATCCACACTTATTTATACCTATACGGCAAGATATCAAAGGTATATCCAGGTACAAATCATATAACATTAATTAGAAGGACACAACCGGAACGAAGGCCATGTTCACGCTTAGTTGAATGGGATCAAAGAATCGGTCTTCATTCGTACGGTCTGCAAGAATGTCGCATTCATCCAAACAATACGCTGTAGGGTTGCCACATTATTTAATTTTCAAACTGTTCATTATTTCTACTTATTAAATGCAACCTCTGTACAGTTGGTACTGATAATATTATTCAATAAAGAAATGCAATGCTTTACGTTCTGTTTATACAACTATAGCTCAATAAAATATGTATTAATATGTTTGAAAAACGAACTCTGATAATATTATCTTGGAAAGTGATAGTGATTCCGACTGTATAATAGCCAACACAGAGGGTCATCATATGTGGTCAGCATGTATGTCGTTACATTATAAAATAAGCTAAATCCAATTTTAGTAGATCAAACAAAATGCTTGATTTTTATAAGATCTCCAGTTTTTATACACCGAGCAGGAAGTTTAAACTTTGCCGTCCATAAGCTTTTAAGTGTTTTTTAAGATCTTCTGTACGAAATTTGAAGATCTTGAAAAATAACGTAAAATATTAAAAATGCATTTAGCTAATTTTGTAGAGTAACGACTCGTGTGTTCTCGGTTTACAGCCATAACGTTTGTGAAAACAATCACGTAAAGTCATTTCCGGCGGCCATTTTGTAAAGATGGACCCGCAGCGTCCGGCCTTCCGACGCCGCGCCGGACGCTCTAATTCGGACGGCGTACTTCCGTTGCAAAATGTTGTTTAAGTGAATTAAAGATTATATCCTGCGGTGAAACGTTTCAGCTTTCGGTATCCGAATATGATTTAATTTTAAATTAATATTAGCAGTGCCCTCAACTACACACGTTTGTTATTATTTCCCGCAATTATTATCTATTATAATTACTAATTATTTAAATGGATAACTGAACTACGGTAAAAAGATGTATAAATATGAATATTGTTCGAATATCTACCCTAAAGTGATTCGCTTTACGACATTTTTTTCGCTCATAAGCTAAGTATTTTATCCGTCATTTAAAATACATAAGATATTTTTTTTTAATTTCCTATAATTACACACGTTTGTTATTATTTCCCGCAATTATTATCTATTATAATTACTAATTATTTAAATGGATAACTGAACTATGGTAAAAAGATGTATAAATATGAATATTGTTCAATTATCTACTTAAAGTGATTCGCTTTTCGCTCATAAGCAAAGTATTGTTTTATCCATAATTTAAAATACCATAGGATTTTTTTTTTCGATTTCCTATAACGTAGCAACATTTAATACTACTGTAATGGACCGAAACTCAATTCTTAGAATTACAAATTAAATTACATAAAAAATAACAAAAGTATTTTCATATGAACGAAAACACTGGGATCACACATTTATTGATGATTAACAACTTATTGCGAGAATTGCAGATCTTAGTAAATATTGCATTCATTATATTATACAAAAAATATGTATACTTCGTAATATAATGCAATAGTTGTACGTAAAGATACGATACGTAAAAAAAACGTATCAAGTGCCCTCCATATTAATTTAATTATTTATATGTGGTATAAAAGAGATACATTATACCATTGACATACATGAATAAAGGTAAAACAATAAGTGTAACATTTTAACTTTATGACAAAAATTTAATTAAGGTATCTGGCGTTAATTTAAAATGATCATCATCATATCAGCACGTGAGAGACCCGCTGCAGAGTCACAGTCCTCTTACCGAAGGAAGGGATGAGCAGGATCACTACGCCAGACCGCTTTCAATTTCCGAAAAATCCATAGTTCTATATTTTCCCAAATACCGTGGTACTTACAAGAACAAAACATGTAGTGCCAACCCTTCTTATCTAGTACAAGAGAAAGAGAAAGCATTAAGATTTAGTATCACAATACTGCTTCAATTTTACACACATGTAAATAAAAAAGACATTTTGACATCTGTCAATAAAGGACTTCAAAAAAGGTTGTGAAGGAGGTTGCTATGCTCGACTGTATGTATTATTTTATGTTCCAATTACCCTTTTTCATTCTACATTCTACAATTATATGATAACATAATACCCTTTGACAAAAGAACCTTAATAAAATTCAAACTTTAAAAAATCAATGAACTATGGTCGAATGTCGACCTCTGGGCGCCCACTAGTTTGTATTAAATGCTATTTACCAAAGAGTAGCTACACAAAAATCATTATATTAGTGACATAACAAAAAATGTGCGAGGAAGATGACTTTTGTTAAGGAAACAACTATGCCTTTTTCCGTCCCCAGTTTATCTTATCTCCTACCTATAATTAATCTTATTCATAGTTTAACCATCCCTCGAACAAATATACGCGTAATTCTCGCTTGCCACTCAGATCCACAACATTTTCCCACCCAAATTTTCGATAGTAGTAAGGGCGGATGAATATTCTGAAAATAGAGTAATATGTCTATTCTACTTTATGAATGAATAAAATAAAACTTGAAATATAATTTGAAAGTCAGCTTAATATGAGTTTAATAGATTATCCGATGATATTTAGAATACATACAAATTGAAAGAAGAATCACGGAAGCGGAATATTGAATTTTCCAAACGATTCCTTACAGTTACAATGAGCCCTTGTTTTATTATAATATCAAAGTATCGAACGATGCAAAGGTATGAACAGATGGTTATCAAACCACTAATTGAGTTCTCGTTCGAATTTCAAATAAGTTAGCGGAACGGCAGCCTAACCCCAGGCGGCGGGCGGTGGCAAATTATGCGGCGAAAAAAAAAACCAAAGCTGATTTTATCGCGGAAATCCAATTTTCTCCCTTGCACGCTAAAGACGCTGGAAAAAGCGCCAAGTCGTATGACTCCACCATTTTGAGCCGTTACCCGCCATGTTTAAACGCGGAACACGAATAAGGAGGCGCCGGATTGGTTTAATTTGAATTTCGAACGGCGCCGAGCGTGTTGGCTGCGGCCGCACTCGGAAACGCTCGTGCCCTAATTAATTTGGAGAGAGATTCACAGATAGGAAGCTAATTTAGTTACCTTTTAACTTTACTTAAATAGTCGGCAGTTTACGCCCTCGTTAATCTTCTGCTCGCCTTTTCGTTACGAACACCACCCACAGTGATGGATAGTTTGGTCATGAATATTCCCACCGTATCATTCATTATTTGAAGTAATTAAATATAATATTTTTATCAGAAATAGTAATACGGTTATTATACAATCTAAAAGTATGTGGATCTCTTGAGATTAATTCTAAGGCAAAAAATTTTCTTTAGGATGTAATGTGATTTTAACCTCATTAAAAAACCTTAAAGTCTTGTTAATACGTGTCTCATTATCGGAGAGAATAGATTACGTTCTTTGTCGTGGCGTGACAGAGTGACTACGCTGTGCCTGATTTTAAGTACAGTGCTATCCAAAAAATACGAGAGAACACGATATCGCAAAATAGAGTCAATGTTTAACCTTATAACCAAATATTCCTTTACGTCATTTTCAACGACTAATGCCCGGTTTCTAAGATACATTAATAGTAGTTTATCCGTTCAATAACGTTATCGGTTCGATAACTTCTCAAATTGTGTGTCTGAACACACAATCATACGATAAATGTAAGTAAAATTCAACAGGCCATTTGACAGTTTATCTTATAGTAAGTCAATAACTATTGGTAGTTTAACCGAGTATATCAGAAACTGGGCATGTGTAAAGTAATCAGAAAGCGCAGATCAGTTAGTTTATAATTATTGTTAACACAAAATCGTATACTTTGATTAAATGTTGGTAAGTACCTGCAGGAAGTCGATTTCAACTCGCATTCAAATCTTGTTTTACTAATTAACATCTAAGGAGTGCCAAGACATTTCAGTGCAATTCTGTGTCATTGATTAACTAGTTATATATATGTTTCTATTTTAAGATTTAATCAATTGTATGAGAAATACCTTTTTGAAGGTACCCATAAGTAATAATTTTACTAATTAACATCTAAGGAGTGCCAAGACATTTCAGTGCAATTCTGTGTCATTGATTAACTAGTTATATATATGTTTCTATTTTACGATTTAATCAATTGTATGAGAAATACCTTTTTGAAGGTAGCCACCCATAAAAACTACGTCAACGTAAAGTCTCACAATAAACTTTTTCGTAATCCAACAATTCTAAATTTACTACAACTTTTGAAGTTTGCTTAGTAGACAGTATAAAATTAAACACAAATGTAACTTTATCGCATATTACGTCCAGACGAAATTTGAAATATATAATCTTCGAACTTATTTCATAGCTTATGCCAAAATACTTCTGTTTATGCTATATTTAAAGACTATAATAGCCGAGAAGATATTTGGTATAGTTTGATAATTGGCCAGTAAGCGGATCTTTAAGTATAAAGGGCAGTAACTCTTTATTGCGTTGATGTAGATACTTAATTCTTTTAAAGCAGTGTAAGGGCAGATGTCAGTATTTATTATTGATTTCTATTTTGTAAATTAAATCGTGTTCTACTTTTTTACGCGATATATATTGTTTACTCAAACAAAAATCGTTATTTATTAAACTAGGTATTATTCTTATCGTTTTGTTACTAGGTTTCTTAATCTAGCTCAAAATACAACCTTTGTGATGGTTAAAGACAGAAGGGTAAAAATACTTTAGTCGTCTGTTCCGCTAAAACAAATGCTAAGTAAATTGGTCGCCGACTTCTGTACTTCTTTGTTTTTGACAACCTGTAATGCCCTTATCAGATTAGGAGCATTAATATTAATGTTTTTGGTTATAAAGCTATTATCGGATGTTGACAGACTGAAGATTGTTATTTTTTTTTATGAATATTCGATTATCATTATCATTACATCAAAACAAAGTCCCCTACCGCGTCTGTCTGTCTGTATGTTCGCGATAAACTGAAAAACTACTGAACGGATTTATGCGGTTTTCACCAGTGGATAAAGTGATTCTTGAGGAAGGTTTTAATATATAATTTGTCTAGATTTTTTTTATAATTAGGGCGTTACAACGTTTGCCGCTAGTATTTTATAAAAGGTTAGTTTGGGTGAATACTTACTTTTTTTCCCGTTTCCCGGCGCCGGTGTCCCGGAAGCCTTTCGCGAACGGATTGTTGTCTATTTTCAGTTGAGTTATCTGTTAAACAAAATAAGTATACAATTCCAATCGGTCAACTATTACGGTCTGAATCTTTGATTGCACGATTAGGGTTGCCACCTACTGACTGGGGCTACTTGTACGAATTAATTACATTGGTTGTTGTGCGTGTTATCTTAAATTACAATTAGTTTTTTTTTACACTTAAAAAGTTTTTTTTTTTATGTGATAACGTCTTATAAATTGATGAACGCCAACTGCACGCATGATAATGCATGACTCATTGTCACGTTCCGCCTGAGCCGAGCATGCAACCGACTTTACAGACGACCAGATTTTTTGTAACTTTATAGGTGTTAGAATTTGACCATAATATCATCTGATATTAAGTGGCGTTCCAGCTGCCGGAATACACCTATAGGTAGCAGATTTTCAAGTTGAGCGTGATAGAAGGCCAGGAAGGCTTACACATATTATAACATATCATTACATAGTATAAAACAAAGTCCCCTACCGCGTTTGTCTGTCTGTTCGTTCTGTTGTTATCAAAAACTACTGAACGGATCTTTATGCGGTTTTCACCAGTGTATAAAGTGATTCACGAGAAACGTTTTAGTATATAATTAGTCCCGGATTTTTTTATAATCAAGGCGGTACAACGTCCACCAGGCCCGCTAGTATAAAATAAATATAAAATATTATTTTGGTAAAATATATACGTTATTGTATGTATTATTTTTTTATATTTATTATATTTAAACTACAAAGTCGTGGTGGTGGTGGTGGTTGAAACTAAGAGATGTTCTTGTAGTACCACCGTATATGGGAAAATAGACAACTTTGGACTTCTCGGAGTTTGGAATCGTCAATACGTCATAAGCTGGTGTGCTAATTATGCCTATATCTTCCTTATGGAGAAGGCCTATGGCCCTGTAGTGGGTCTCTTAGAGGCTTGATATATAAACCGCTTGACCACCACGACTTAACCCTTTGAACTCGATGGTTCCGGAGGGGAGTCCTTTAAAATGTCGGTGACCGTCATTTGTGACCAACATTTTAAATGGCTCCACTCCGGAGCCCCCGAGTGCTAAGGATTAATATACCATACAATCTCATGATATACTTTACTGAAAACATGGTACGTACCTTCTCATTCTGATAGGCGGTAACAGCGATGAACTCGGTCTCCTTGAAGACGTACGTCCTGAAGGTGGAATAAGGCAGCTTCAGGATGTCGTTGGCACGGACCAGGTGAAACCTCGGCTGGTACTTGTGCATCGAGTTCAGTATCGTCTGCGTAACACACTTTACACAGCTTAGGACATTGCTAGGATAAGCTATTATTATGATTAATTACCTATTTGATTGTCTTAAGACCAGTTGTCGTTCAGTGCTGTAAGTTATGGATATTAAGCGCCATTTTAAGCTAGTTTTGGTGTCAAAATATGGGATGGATCAATGTGTTTGAAGGAGAGTCATGTTTAGACTTGACACCTCTCTTAAAAATATGCCTGGTTGGAAAAAGATAAACTCAGTTGAGTTTCTCGCCGGTTCTACTCGATGACTGGGTTGTTTTCCGAACCGGTGGTAGTTTTGACGTTCATAAGCGCCATCTTAGGGCCTACATTGAATAAAGAATTTTTGATATTGATTTTCGAATAGTAAAACTTCGACCATTATTCATTAATATTTTTATGTGGTTTGTGTTAAGTTTTGTAAATTGTGTACAAATATTGTAGATTAGTAGTCGTAAAAATCTTGAAGTATAACGAATAGAGACTTTATTAAAGACTTCGACTCATCGGTGGTAAAGAGAAAAGTAATTGTTTCCATTTCTTTACTGATATCCCGACCCGAGCGTGACGGTTTACTTGTGTTCACTAATCAATATGCCTAAAGGATTTTTCACCTCAAAGCATATTCCTTGGTGCGATAACCTGACTACTGTTCACGAAGCATTCTAATAAAACACTGATGTGTCTGTATCATTCATAAATATATCAGTAACTAGCCTCTGCCCGCGACTTCGTCCACGTGGAATAGTTACGTTGGGCTAAAGGAAAAGATACCCGATTTTGAAACGTTCTCCACTGGTGCTACGCTTCTATTGGTCTTAGCGTGATGATATATAGACTATAGCCTTCCTCGATAAATGAGTTATCTAACACTGAAAGGATTTTTCAAATCGGACCATTAGTCCCTGAGATGACTCCGTACAACGTCACAAACTCATAAACTTTACTATAATATAAAGTATAGATAAATAATTTTATTATCTAATGTATGCCCATATGCAAAAATGTATGTTAAAACTCCCAATAACCAATCGAAATTATTATAAAATATTCAAATGAAAAATATGAACCAGCACCCTCGATTCGCACAAAAAACGAAAAATAGTGTCGTTCATTGCTCATCAATTAAGGCGTGTCGCATCAAAACTCGAGACATTCTAACCCCGGTCAATAATAAAGCAGTTGTTTCGTAAAAAATCATTTTGGAATAGTAACCGTGGATAATCATCGAGGGTCACACCACCCTACGTACACTGTTTTTTGATTAGAGTTCATTACAGGTCGTGCTGAATGATACATGAGCCGGTCGCGATCTTACTCCAACGTGGCAGTTAAAGGAAATCAAGCTCGAATTGCAACTATAATTGAGGAAATTTGATGGTGCGGTTACTTTTTCGCTAAAGTAAATTATCCAGTTAACTTTGAAAGATTGAAGAATTTTCTTCGCTTATTTTAAATTATGCACTATCTACGAGAACTTTAATCGTTATAACAACACCGCTGACTAATAAAAAGGCATAAAAAGTGCAATAAATTATCTATTTAATTATTTATTTAATAACTGTTTCATTTAATTAATCATTCAATTTTTCTCAGACGTTAGGCAAACAAGAAGAAATCCAAAAGATAGGTTTATAATGCAACAGAACAGTCGAATAAATTAACTTGATTCTACTAAAGTGATGTTTTTGAAGTACAGTTTAAACTCTTTAGAACGATACTTAAAGGACACAATATTTTTTCGTTAATAAAGAGTTTGCATGAAAACTTTTTTGTCCTTTTTCTATCACAAATGTCAAAAAAAGTTTTAATTAAAATTCCTCAGATTTAATTATTTGCAAATTGATTTTGTTTGCGTTTCTCACTGCGCTTTAGGCACAGACTTTGAAACTGTTCATTTCAATCGATAAGAGAAAATTACTTCTAAGATTATTTACTTCATTCTCTCATGTCAACTGGACGATAATCATTGCTCCGGTTTTAATAACAAAATTCACCAATAATTACACAAGAGTTATCGTTCAGTTTCGAATAGGTAAATTAGTAATACTTGTTAGTTAGTGTTGTTCTATCTAAGATTTGTATAAAGGAGAGAGATTAGCTGGTAATTACGGGTTTATATCCACAGATGATTTTGTTTATATACATTTAGTAACAGAAATATAGCTTAGCTTAGCTAGTATTAGTGTGCATTGCATATATTCCTCACCAATAGAATATTTTTTATGGTTCAAAGGTACTCTATGAACCTTTTTGCACCGCTGCCAAAGTTTATTCAAAATTTTATGATTGGGTAAGTAGTTAGGTCGTGAAAGCGTAATAAACAAACCAACTCTCGCATTTATAATATTAGTTAAGATACAATATAGTAAAAAATTGTAAAGAAATTGTTATGTAAATCCTAGACACATCACCGTTCTAATTTTAATCTGATAAAATACAAAAAAACGTTCACCTAATATTGCGTTCGGAAAAAAAAACAAAAAAAGGAGAATCTATAAATGTGAATCATTACATATAATAAGTATAGAAATCTAACGTGTCTGTACTTTTTAGATTTTTGTGAAAAAAAAATTGTTGCAGGTTGTCTTGGAATAAGTCGTAAAATATATTTCAATAATTTTTAGAAATGTCTGTTTGTCTATCTGTATGTTTGGTTGAACACGCATCACTGATAAATCACTGCGCTTCATGACAAAATCATAAAGCATAGCCTCGAGTAATATTTAGTCTTGGCTTCATTAGAATCGGTTCACTCTATCAAAAGATATTGTAATTTTAATGACGACGCGACTTGAGTACGAAAGAGAAGCAGATAAGTAAATGGACTCAATGGATTAAATTTTAAGATGCGCGCGCACGTCGTCACGAAAAGCCGACACTCTGAAGTTAGCCATAGTCAACTTTTTTCTATTGTTAGTGTCGTTTTTTCAACAAACGTAGAATAAAGCGAAAGTTACAATTTTTGAAAAAGATTTTTATCTTGTTACGCCAAAGAAGTATAACTTTGAACGCGTGTACATAAGTACACACACACTTTTTTTACATTAGATTCAACGCGAATGGAGTCGCGGGCACATCTAGTGATAAATAAGTATATCTGCGTAGATGTATTGATTTATTACGTACATAATTTTCTAGAACAATAAAGATGTATAAGTACAAAGGAATAAAAAGTTAAATTATAGCTTATATTGAGGCCGAGGGAGACAATTCGAATTAAACGTGTAATGTACGGTAATTTAGCAACCGTTTAGGGTCAGGCCACCTTGTTATTATGGGACGAAAAAACTACTCAAGTTGACGTAACTCGCCCACTTGTTAAGTAATATTTTAACGCTTAATGTTAACGTTCTGAATGTTTTGTTAGGCGCGTCTTTGAGTTCACTCGCCTTATGAATAGGGGGTTACGTGGTAAGGATTATTAGCCATGGTACTTATGAAAAAGTTTAGTAGGGATTTGATGGTTTTCTTCATCTGCTATTCTATATGTTTCCGTCGACATATTTAAATAAGTCTGTTTTTTTTTTTAATATCACAACGTATTATAAAACAAAATCCTCTGTCCATGTCTGCTTGTCTGTCTGTTCACGATAAGCTCGAAAACTATTGAACGGATTTTTATACAATTTTCATCAGTATATTAAGTGATTCATGAGGAAGGTTTAGATATATAATTTATCATGTTTTTTCTATTATCAGGGCGGGATAATGTAGAATAAAAATGATCTTCGGTACTTTTGTATTAAATGCACCGCGCTCGCCGACCGCTGCCGCGGCAAGCTCACGTTATCCTTTTTCGCAAATCTAACATAACCTAACCAAACAGAGATAAGAGAACAAGATTTCAAATGTTCGGGGAGTGCATTTAATACGAAAGTACATTTTCGTCAGATCTCTTATATAATAGAAGTATAATAGAAATACAAAAAGACTGGTAACTATTTTTTTTTTCAGTTAAATCTATCAACGACCGAGTCATTTTGCAAAAAAAACATTGCGATACTTCCATGAATCGTGGTGGTGTAGTGCTTTGACCGGTGGAATATCAATCCGATGAACCAACGAATTTTTTATACAATTTTCATCAGTATATTAAGTGATTTATGAGGAAGGTTTAGATATATAATTTATCATGTTTTTTCTATTATCAGAGCGGGATAATATAGAATAAAAAATGATCTTCGGTACTTTTGTATTAAATGCACCACGCTCGCCGACCGCTGCCGCGGCAAGCTCACGTTATCCTTTTTCGCGAGTCTAACATAACGTAACAAAACAGAGATAAAAGAGCAAGATTTCGAAAGTTCGGGGAGCGCGGTACATTTAATACGAAATTACACGTTCGTTAGAGCTCTTATATAATAAAAGTAAAGTAGAGATACAAAAACGACAGATAACTATTTTTTTTCCAGTTATATCTATCAACGAACGAGTTATTTTGCAAAAAAAAACATTGCGATATTTCCATTAATCGTGGTGGTGTAGTGCTTTGACCGGTGGAATATCAATCCGATGAACCAACGAATTTTTCGGAATTCGCATACATTTACCAATTAAAATTGGTAACACTATGGGCTGACGGTGAAGGAAAATATCTCGAGAAAACCTGAACCTGAAAAATGTTCTTGTAGTAGTACTGTATGTGAGAAAAACTGAACTGAACTGGAGAACTGTTGATTTCTCAGTGTTTGAATTCACCAATATGTTGTGGGCTGGCGTGGTGATTAGCCCATACCTTCCTTCGGGAAGAGGTCTATGACCCTACAGTGGGTCTCATATAGGATAATAATGATGATATGAATATTATAAAGAGGTAAAGTTTGTGAGGTTGTAGGGGTAATCTCAGGAACTACTGGTACGATCTAAAAAAATAACTTAAATAGATACCTAATTGTACAGATTTTTTTTCAGTTCTATTTCAATGATTCTATAAAAATTGTAAGTATGTATATCTGTATGATTTGTTTGAGGTCTAGAGGTCTAGATAGGGATCTCGCTTCATCATTAAATAAACTCGCATTTCGCATTACGATCGCATACACAATCGTCATCCCGATAGCCGTTCCATTGTTAGCCGGCATCCTAGGTTCTGTATCGGAAAAATATGTGTTTGTATGCAAAAGCGGACATTAATATTCGCCCGCGGCGTCTGAACATACTGTTGATAAATCAATATTCATGACAATGTACGTTGTTTATTCCGTACGTAACAGTTGGATGTGTTTCGTGTTTGTTTTATTGTGTTTCGATTGAAAATTTGTATCTAATAGTATGTTCAGTTGATATTAAATTTATTGTGATCGATTTGTTTATATTTTGACAATCAAATTTATGTTACCTATTATTAATACACAGTAATTATTGCGTGAAAATATGTTAGCCTTTTTTTTGTCATCCAATCTTTTAGATTATTACTGCCATTGTCGAGTAGTTAATAGTATTACAAGTTCTTCTTCCATTCCATTTTTGGCAACCAGTCCTCCAATAGACTACTACTGTCATTGTCAAGTGAGGATCGATATTTTTTTTTTTTTTATATAATTTCAATGAACTAACAAAATGGTGGCCATCTTGTTAGAACTTTCCTTGGAGTTTTTGTGGCATCTCAGAATTCATGGCCCGTGGTATTATTTTCCATTCACTTCACTTATGCACAATAAACAAACTATATTACATAAAACACCACCAATTTTACACAATATAGAGTCAAGTAACACAAGATTATGAATAAAAAATAAAATACACTACATGACAGATCGAGATCCCGCCAAAAACTCCCTAACGAACCTCAAGTTCTTCTTTCATTCCATTTTGGCAACCAGTCTTCTAGTAGACCATCACTGCCATTGTCAAGTGAGTATCGGTATTACAAGTTTCTTGATATAATTTCAATGAACTAGCAGAACTTTCCATGGAGTTTTTGTGGCATCTCAGAATTCATGGTCCATGGTATTATTTTCCATTCACTTCACTTATGCACAATAAACAAACTATATTACATAAAACACCATCAATTTTACACAATAAAGAGTCAAGTAACACAAGATTATGAATAAAAAATAAAATCCACTACATGACAGACCAAGATCCCGCCAAAAAAACCGTTGTTAGACTTTATGGAAGTATGTATGTTTTTTTATACATTATAGATTTTAAACAAATGACAATATGGCCTACGATGGTTAACACGTTTAACCTAGAGGGGGTTAGAGGGGCTAAAACACACTAACAGGTGCTTGACGACAGATATTTACACTCATTCACTTTATATTCACCTTTAGGGTGGTAGCTAGCCAGGCGAACTTAGAAAAAACAATACCAATATTGCTATAGTTTCCTTACAATCTTTTCCTACACCGAAAATTGCGACTCGGCTGCAAGAATTAGAACCTACGTCCATTGATGCCCAAACACGGTACTAACTAAGCTGTCATCGCTTTAATTAACCCATCATTGTTCATAAGCGCCTTCGTAGGGTCAAATTTATTAATACATTTATGATTTTGATTTTTTTAAGGGTAAAATTAAAACCACTTTAACGCGTAGGAACTGACGATCACTATATTATTATAAAAACGTTACGTCATCGGTAGAATATTTTAATAATATTGTCTGCTAGCATTTTCCCGCGACTTCGCTACAACCACTATATAATTTTTTTTTAAATGAGACGTTACGTCATCGATAGAATATATTACTAATATTGTCTGCTAGCATTTTCCCGCGACTTCGCTAACATCGATATACTCGTATATTATTTTTCTTTAACAATACTTTTTTCTAGATGAAAAATATCTCATGCCCGTTTCTGTATCTCTGACAACATATATACAAAGAAACTCACACTCGCATCTATAATATTAGTTAAGATTTGTTCTGTAAATATTACTCACAATGATACAGAATGTTCTAGATCGTGTTTACACGTAGAACATGAGAGTGTCGTGCATGTATATTGTGCTTACACATAACGACGAGGACGCAACGACGCGACTAGACCTTGCACGTGACTCTCTTGCAGAATTATGCACGCTAGTAGGTACGAGTTGCTTGTTATTTTACTTACATTACCTTTAACTGCATTGCCAATTAAAACTACATATACTATATCTTTCAGAATGTCGGTAACGTAAATTGACGTCCAAAGGGAGAGGGATCGATCATCGCTTTTTGTAATGCTGGGTTCTAGTTATTTATTTTATTCTTCGGAATCAGAAAATAAATGAATGTAATAGTATTTTTTGTTGACCTTATGATCTTTTCGCGCCTTAAAAAAAAAGAAATATCTCAAAAATTGAATTTTGTAGGAAAATGCATAATTAAAGTTTGACAATGTTTGCACGTTCGCGTTAAAATCTTAAAAATAAATGAAGGTCTTTAAGCCAATTCAAAAAACAGGTATAAGTATGATACTTGGTCGTTGTAGACAAAATCACTATTTGTAATTATTTTTTGTTGACCTTATGATCTTTTCGCGACTTTAAAAAAAAGAAATAACTCAAAAATTGAATTTTGTAGGAAAATCCGTAATTAAAGTTTGACAATGTTTGCACGTACGATTTAAAATCTTAAAAAGAAATTGTAGTATAATTACACTGGTAGTCGGTAACCGGTAACAGAAATACGTCTAGATAAGTGTTTAAAAAAGTTCGTAGTGAAATCATTTTTTTATAAAATTTGTTATAATATAATTTCAATTCAAACGGAGTAACAGCATAATTCAGTGCGATAACTAGCAAGAAACTAAATAAAGTCGCAATGTCGCGGAAAAAGCTCGTACATTAATAAAATAAAATGGCACATATCTTAAGGAATGAATGTTTTAAATAAATTAAAGTAAATAATGTAATGACTTTATATTAAAACATCGTCTTATTTCGTTTTACATACATTTATTAACTATCTTCGTAGACTTTACATAAACCAAAGCCGTTGCATTTCTAAATTCGACCACTTTACCGGTATTAAGTTATACGTTCGTTTTAATAAAAAAAATAAACTACAGTCATCTATTTTCGTAGTTTTGATCGCATTGAAGTGGGTATTGAACTGGACGTACCTATTCTTTTCGTACCGTTAATTTACTTTCCGGTGAAAATTCGAGAAACGTAAATTTTGAGTTACATCTATATTTGATTAAAGATGTGTTTTGTTTTTAAACCACATTTAGGGGGAAAACGAGTTAGATGTACTCTAAGTAGATCCGCTGCAGAAAGTTAATACACGTGAACAATATTGCAGTAATTATTTAGTATTTCTAAAATAATCTATGGAAACAATTGAAATTAAAAAGTCTGTAATTTATCCTGGCTAATATCCGAAACGTCTGTGACAATTTTGACGAGACTTTTACCGACAGATAGAGAAGTTTTCAGAGTTTTATCTAGATTATATATTATTACAATTTTTATAGAGTCTAAGCAGGAATAATACAATTTAGCAGACATAACTTACAATCGGTAAATTTCGGTTATTTCTTTTCGGTTTTTTCTTTTTATTAGATAGGAAGCAAACGAACAGGTCACCTGATGTTAAGTGATCACTGCCGTTCATAGACACTAGCAACACCATGGGAGTTGCAAGTGCGTTGCCAGCCTGTGTTTGGGGAGAAGGGGTAGCGGGAGTGGGGAGGGGAGGGTAGTTGAGAGGGAAGGTGGTCCTCCGGCGCTCTCACTGACCGAACGAAACGCAACAATACAAGCACTGTTACTTCACGTCGGTGTTTCTGTGAGTCGGGTAGTACCCCGAGCGAGCCGACCCATTCATGCTGAAACCAGTAATAGCTTCAACGTGGCTCTACCACCTTTAAACTTTGACCAAAGATAAAACACACTGTAGATACAATTTTATAGGTAATTCTTCAAACAATTCCCTTTGTTTAAATCAAACTATTAATAAATTACTAACAAACTTTATCAACTTGTAAAAATCAAATCTTCTGTCTTTTTATATCATACTATTAAGTGACTTAACAATCATTTAACTAAGTTCGTCCGTCGTAACTAAACAGTGTTTATATTGACGCAAATGAATTTTATTGCCTAATTGTGTCTGGCCATACGAATCGCGGCGCTTGATTGCTTTAAATTATTCTTAATTTGATTTAAGTGAATTGATTATGACAGTTTCCGTTGCGACCCCATATATAAAGTGGGATTTTATTATTATGCAATAAGATTCTCCTTCGCGGCTGTTTTAGTGGTAATTGATTTCTTAAACGTTTATGTTCTTTAATAGATGCTAGCGACCCGCCCCAGCTTCGCACGGGTGCAATGTAGATATCCGTTTTAATAAAATAGTGTTAAGGGCAGTTTTGATCTACATAACATGTATAATGTATATAATGTATTTAATTGGAAAAGGAATAATACTGTATTGTATAAAATAGCTTGGTAAAATAACACATAATTATTTTTGTCAAAAGATAAAAATGGTTACTGTGCGTTATCCTTTAGAGATAAATACATATTATCGGGGACTTTTTTATCGATCTGTTTAAGATATACAATTCTGTACTACATTAATTTGATATATATAAGGTTTACTCAGCGTTTGTGATTTATGAAGGTTCATGAAGGTCTTCATGAAGGTTTGCACTCCTAAATTTCTTTTTCGCAGAGGTTTTAATGCTATTCTTGTTACTATTACTCGACGCTAGATGACGCTGTACGCTGTCAACGTCTATGCAGTTCTATTTGATATTTGAATACGGAGAATATTAATAGCTATCTATTATGTTATCTACAGGTAATTCAAGTATTTATTACAACTAATATTGAAAAAAATTCATGCAATGCTATTGGATCAGCTTGTTATATATATATGACATGAATATTTGTTCCATTTAAATAGCGTGTGATTTTCTAAATTTGCATGACGTTGGTAGATGTTTTTTATGCTCGCCTTTTTTGTGTTTTAGGAGGCAAACAAACAGGCGGGTCACCTGATGGTAAGTGATCAACGCCGTCCATAGACACTAGCAACACCAGGAGAGTCGCAAGTGCGTTGCCAGCCTGTGTTTAGAGGTGGGAGGAGATGAATAATACTGTATTGTATAAAATAGCTTGGTAATAACACATAATTATTTTTGTCAAAAAATAAAAATGGTTACTGTGCGTTATCCTTTAGAGATAAATACATATTATCGGAGACTTTTTTATCGATCTTTTTAAGATATACAATTCTGTACTACATTAATTTGATATATATAAGGTTTACTCAGCGTTTGTGATTTATGAAGGTTCATGAAGGTCTTCATGAAGGTTTGCACTCCTAAGTTTCTTTTTCGCAGAGGTTTTAATGCTATCCCTGATACTATTACTCGACGCTAGATGACGCTGTACGCTATCAACGTCTATGCAGTTCGATCTGATATTTGAATACGGAGAATATTAATAGATATCTATTATGTTATCTACAGGTAATTAAGTATTTATTACAACTAATATTGAAAAAAACTCATGCAATGCTATTGGATCAGCTAGTTATATATATATATATATGACATGAATATTTGTTCCATTTAAATAGCGTGTGATTTTCTAAATTTGCATGACGTTGGTAGGTGTTTATATGCTCGCCTGTTTTGTGTTATAGGAGGCAAACAAACAGGCGGGTCACCTGATGGTAAGTGGTCAACGCCGTCCATAGACACTAGCAACAACAGGAGAGTCGCAAGTGCGTTGCCAGCCTGTGTTTGGGGGTGGGAGGAGAGGGGATGGGGCCGGGGTTTGGGAGGTGGGCCTCCGGCGCTCTCACTGCCAAATGAGCCAGACAAGGGACAAAAGAGCAAGATGGCGAATATTCAGCGACTGCGGTGCATTTAATTCGAAACCTACCGTAAATCTTTATCTAAAATAAATTGACACATAGCTTCATTTAACAAAAAGTTATAACATTTTTAAGAAACTAAGATCCCTTACAAGCGATACACGTTCAGCGATGTGTTTTCTTGCTGTGAAGAACTGGGGTAAGCGGTGTAGTGCTTATGTTTCTTCCTCTGTACGTAAAATATATTGCTAGGATAATAACAACGCAGACGAAGTCACGAGTATCAGCTAGTTCGTTTATAAAAACTGCGATGGTGAGAAATTAAATTACAAAACAGGTTATTTATTACCTACTGTTGTAAATATTTGTGCTGGAAAGGATTTTAGTGTTTTTTTTACTATTGACAGATATTAAACTGGACTTATAGATGATAAATTTTAATTTACAAATTATGAAATTGAAATAAGTCACACTATAGGTGATTTAAAAATTAAAAAAGGACACAGTTATTCCATTGTTTTGAGTTTTAAATTCTGTCGGCAGTCCTTATTCCCTCGACATTTTTAATACAGACAAGTGGTAATATAATCAATGTGAAAATATTACTTTCATTTATGTTTAATCAATTAAGGGATCGACAGATAACATCGGCCCTATATAACTCTCCAACATATTATACCATCACGCCAATCAACGACAAATCACTTACCGCATTTAACTACAACTTGACTTAAAGAACACGTCATTGCCCCTTAAAATGACGACATAAAGGGAATCGTGTTCTTTTTTTTACGTTTAAAAGCTAACGAAGCGGCCCGACTGATTCGGGGCCGTTTCGAAAAACGATAACATTAAAATAAAATTATTGTTGTATCTTGAGCGTCGGCTTTAATTACGGTGCTTTTATTCGTCCGTCCAATTTCTTTATTTTACGGCTGGACAACAAATTTATATGTAAATCGGTCGGCGCGGTGGTCCCTGGCGCCTTATCGATGATTCCCACATGTCGATTAAAAATAATTGCCTCCTTTTACTAGGACAACGGATAACATATCTCCGGGATCTGTTTGAACGTCCATCATTCGAACGGGTTGTTTTATTAAATACTTTATTAAACAGATAAATACTAGCTTTTATTTGCGGCTTCGCTTGTATTATTTTAGACTTGACTTATCGCTCAGGAATATTACTGTTTTTCCAAATAAAAGGCACCATATTGTACTTTAATGTCCTCCTGACAACGTGTATGATAATTTAATGAGTTTAGATAGTCCTAGTTAGATAGTCATTATAGTTTAGATGTTTTTCCAAATAAAAGGCACCATATTGTACTTTAGTGTCCTCCTGACAACGTGTATGAAAATTTTCATGATAGTTCACATTCGCATTTACAATATTAGCTAAAGAATAGCTTCTGCTCGCGACTTCGCCCGCGTCAATGTAGATTTGACCTATCCTTCGGAAAACGTAAGTAATTTTTTCTAGATGAAAGATATACTAGTTCCTTTTCTACACTTCTAAGAACATCTTCGATGGACATTCAACAGATCGGTTTAGTAGTTAAGGCGTAACAAACAAACTGTTTTTTGTATTTATAATATATTTAAGGATTAGGATAGGACGCACAAATCTCAACTATAAGAGTAGTTTCTTTTTTTTTGAGTGCGAAACTATTCCAATTATACGCATATTCGTTTTGTATGAACGATGTATTTTGCGAACCTTACGATATGTTTAGTATGTCTAAGATAGAACTCATACCTACACAGTGAAACATCTTAAGGCACAAAGTGAAGATTAGAATGCACAAGCAGTCTTTAATATGTAAATGGGATATTTTCTATGCAAACACACGCATATTCACACACTTTCGAAGTGTTAATATTTATTGAAATCAGTATTTATTTAATTGTATAAAACAATGTAATATAATGTTATTTATCAAAAAAAAATATACACATAAGAAATAAATTATTATATGTAATAATAACTAGAAAAAAATGATAAATTTGCATAAACACACTTAACAAAAATACTGAAATATTAATTTATTTTTCTTCTAGGTGACAAATCCAAATTAATTATATAACTCATATATTAAACACAGTTCTTCAACGTTTTAAATATATACGTTTCTATTTTTTATTACAATAAGAACATAAATCGATATCGATACAAGAAATCATTAGCAATCCCTAAATAATCATGGTAGTTAGTACCGGTAACAAGCACAAGATGGCGCCACTAGTCAATCATGTCTACACAATCACAGACCTTAAACAGGTTATTGTTACCTCTTTACTGATTGACGGTGACGTAATACTCTATTTTATAGATAATTTTAGCAATAAAATTGTTGCGGAAGTCTGTATGTTCCGCATGGTACAAAATTAGTTATCTGGTTACTGTTCTAGATGCGTCTGGTCAAATTTTGCCCTAGTAGGTGTTTGTAATCTGTATTAGACGCGACTAATTAGGGTTGGCCAAATTGGAACCTTACAAAGTCGACTTAACGTAAGTGATATACACTAATACTTTTGTGCTTAGTAATAGTTTTCTTACTTGAATATTATTGCGGCAAGTATTAGAAAAAATCCTATCACCTGTTGTATCAGCTCAGGTTAATCAACTTTATTGTATGATTCAGATCTATTTCAAGTGAAGTAGTATATAAAATAAACACTAAGCCATTCTCATTTCGAATAGAAGTGTATCGGTAATTGATCAGAAAATATAATATTAGCAAACATACATATATTTAATTGCAGAACTCTATGCAACTATTCCTTACTAGATGGCGCTGTTCATAACTAAGTACATGTTGATTTATTTATTTTTCTGTTATACACAATTAATATTACGTTGATAAATTATTTCATAAAATATGGCAATTACTTTTTTGGAATTTGTAACGAAATCAAAATGTATTGAAGATTATTGTGAATATCAAACTACACTACTCATTAAATATTTGAATAAATAACATAAATATATATTCATAAGTGTCATAACCTACCACAATGCTTGTATAATAGTCATATTATTTTATTAATCAGTTCGACCTGGATTCTGCATTCTATACGTACAGCTTGCGTCGGGCGTCTCCCTACAAGTTCCCGCCAAATGGCTAATTCGCGCGGTAAACATACGCGCCATAACTCATATCAACTAACCAATACGAGGACGCGACACACAAAAACGTCGCCGTCCCGCTCTAACGAACTAGAGAGACCAGAACCGAACGTTTATTTTTCCTTTTATTTATACCTTTTGAAATCTTATTTTGAATTTTATTCCAACAGGGGCGTGGATGTTGCATATTATGTTGCTCGCTCTCGCTTATAGACATTTTACAGCCGTTTCGGTTTCACTTTTTGTAATTTTAATTCGCAGAACGGCATCGAAACGTGATTCGAGTCTATAGAAAGTTTTTTTTTATCGAAAACATTCGGAATTCGATGAGGCCAAGACAGGATTTCGGCAAGGCACCGCGCTTTGTCATATTGATTGAATTCGAATATCTCTATGGTCTCGATGTCGCAAATATTTTTGAGATGCGAACAAAAATTGGATTACGTTTTTATTTAAAAATCCACATCAGTGAAGAAATTATGAAAAATTCTAGTGTATTCTTAGAAGCTAAGATATCCAAAGCAGAGTACCTTTAAAATGAGAACTATTTCTAGTCTTATATTCATTTAAAAAAATCATTTGATAAATAATTTCATTTACAAAAATTATAAAGTTACTGGTAGGTACATCAATTCAAATTTCAATACACGAATTTACGATCTTAGGTATAAATACTTATTTATTTCACATGTTGGCATCCCACGGATCTTTAATTCAAAACTAAGTAAAATACCTAAGTAGGTATATGTATAAAGGTCAATGACACGAAACATTAATGAAATTTATAAGCAATACAAATATAATGTATATACATACAATTTATCGATTTAGCAAACAACGTCGTCGCTAAAATACGATAACCTGCTTTACGTGAATTCACAAATAAATATTTATTCATAATATTGACGTTATAGGTAGGTATTTATCGCTTATAACCCGGCAAAAGGCGAAGTAAACATTTTAATATACCGACTGAAGTTCTTATGAATTACCAATTTTAGCACCGTTACCAATCAATATAATTATGAACTTTAGGTAAGATTTTTTTATTAACACTCCAACGCAAATTCACTAAAGCGACAAAGGAAAGATGATCTTCCACTACGCATATCCCATGGAAGTGTAAAAAAAAACAGTTTATCTTAAAGCAGATTACGTTAGTCAGAGGAGCCGCCGACGTACCAATATTTGCCCGAACTGTTGACACGCAAACCGTCTTAACTGTGAGTAAACAAAAGGGTTCACTAATGCCCTTTTTACTATAAAAAGCGGGGGCAAATATTGGGTCAAACGCGCTACGGATGACACAAACTCGTCGCGCTGTTTGTCGGTGACAGGTTTTGTGTTTTAACATCATTTGATATGTTGGCCCACTGTTACATTAATTAAGTCTTATTTCTGATGAACCGTTTGCTCGATATACCACAGCATTCCTTTTAGATTTTTGTTTCATTTGAGCGCATTAAAACCATTGTTTATTTAAACACGGCCTTTTTAAAGAAACTTGTTCGTTTTAAAGGTTGGCAGTTCTTTGAGGTTTGGCATTGATTTTCTAGCCTAAATCAGGCGTTTCGTATCTAAAATCAATGGGTATATCAATAATCAAAATCTGTTTACAGTTATAATATAACTCGTTAAGTTATTACCCAATTATACCTAATTAACTAGTAAAACATTTTTTAAATCATTATTAGGTATGTACTAAGTAGTGCCTTTAACTTCATTCATGTGAAAAAAGTTTTGTTTCACGGCAACTAGGTATATTATTATTATATACATTAATATACAAATTTTATGTTATTTATATAAAATTTTATTATAACTGCTTAGTCTATACATAAAAGCGTGATGATATTAAGCCTAGGTAATAATCTGATGAGTCGTCTATCGGCAAGTAAAAGTGTAGTGAAAAATTCGTTCAGCCGTTTCGTAATACCTAACTCGTACACAACAGACAACTTCAATTTTATTTATATGTATTGATTGATTGACAGATTTCGAGAGGGGTAGAGAACCTATGGAAGATTCTGGTTGGCTAGCACTTCCAAAATACATGTTTCTGCTACGAAGGAACAGTATTCCCATTGCACCCAACAAATTTCAACGTTAACAGGTCAAATTATACCAATATATAGTATTCCTGATTCCTATTGTTAGTTTTCTGCAAGACGTCCGCGAAGACACGGGAGCACATCCATTAACGATAAAGGAGCAATCGGCGGTCAGTAAATTAAAAATAAATATTTGCTGACAGCGGGCGTGCAACGAGCGGCGCTTTCAAGTCAGCCGACATAGGTGCCGTCGGCAGAGTCGGTTCGCGGTACCGTCGCCGGCACCAATACTAAGTGCGATTACGTGAATAATCTTCGTTAAGCGACAGGAACCGTGGGACACACGGCTAGAACCAGCGAGTTCGCATAAAAGCCTTCATAACAACACTTTACTGTAAAACCTTTGTAGATGGGCCGTTATGATTTTTTCCCACAGATGCAACTACTTAGGGCTATGTAAATTTTGTTTGGGTATATGTCCGTGGACTTAGTATTTAGATTTTTAAAGTGGACAGTCGATAAGATAGATCTGTATTGTACAATAAGCACTGAAAGTTCGTTTTATAATTTACAGGTTAGAGTTTAGACGACGTGGGACGAACAGGATGGATACACTAAACCTATAGGCCCTTACATAGAGATCATTTAGAAGAACAATTCGATATAACTGTATGTGGTAATATCATTCTCTATCGTCAGGTCTTATACCTAATACCTTAGAATCTAAACTGTCGCGGACAGTGCGATTTCAAAGGAGTTTCTTCCCAGAAATCCCTGATGAGCTTTTACCAAAAGACTGTTATAAGTATAGAGTTTCTAGAGGCTTTCAAATTGCGTTTGGTTCTGTAAGCATTCATAGATTATTGAGTCCGCTTACCTTTACCCCAATGGCACACTTGCTTGTCACGACCGTGATATAAAAAATATTATGTAGGTTATGGGGGACAGCAACTGAGGTGTACACCATATTTTTATTACAAAAACGGACAGTTCGAGCAATTTACAATATGGGACCTCGCGAATCCTTAAAGACCAAGTTCAAGAAACTCAGTATCTTAACTTGCCCTTCCAATACATTCTTGATAATTTAATATATGCCCATAAGAACCTTGAAAAGCTGGATTTCGTAAAAAACCGGCACAATCTAAATACTAGAAACTGTGACAAACTGGTTGTCACATGTTTTAGATTTAGTAAAATCAGTAACATTTTTTTGGGAAATAGTGTTAGGTTTTACAACAAACTCCCAAAGGACATTACCGATTTGCGGGATTGTGAATTTAAGCGTCATGTCAAGCGGGTTTTGATGTCAAAAGGCTATAATAGAGTGGATCAATATATGAACAATGGTGATGTCTGGAATTGACTCATCTCTGTGCATCCATTAAAAACGTTTGTGACATATACCTAATATATTCTAAATATTATATATATTTGTTAAAAAGATAAACCAGATGGAGATTCTTGCCGGTTCTTCTCGATGACTGGGTTGTTTTCCGAACCGGTGGTAGTTTTAACGTTCATAAGTGCCTTCTTAGGGCCTAAATTGAATAAAGTGCTTTTGATTTTGATTTATGGGTCTGAGCTTTCAGTCTAGAAATACATCGTAATGAAGAAATGGTAGTTACATAATTTTGTAATGAGGTGTATTACAAAGACTGTATTAAAAACCAAGTCCCAACAGCATTCCTTTTAGATTTTTGTTTCATTTGAGCCCATTAAAACCATTGTTTATTTAAACACAGCGTTTTTAAAGAAATTTGTTCGCTTCAAAGTTTATCTGTTCTTTGAGGTGTGGCATTGATTTTCTAGCCTAAATCAGGCGTTTCGTATCTAAAATCAATGGGTATATCAATAATCAAAATCTGTTTACAGTTATAATATAACTCGTTAAGTTATTACCCAATTATACCTAATTAACTAGTAAAACATTTTTTAAATCATTATTAGGTATGTACTAAGTAGTGCCTTTAACTTCATTCATGTGAAAAAAGTTTTGTTTCACGGCAACTAGGTATATTATTATTATATACATTAATATACAAATTTTATGTTATTTATATAAAATTTTTAGATGGCGCTGTTCATAACTAAGTACATGTTGATTTATTTATTTTTCTGTTATACACAATTAATATTACGTTGATAAATTATTTCATAAAATATGGCAATTACTTTTTTGGAATTTGTAACGAAATCTAAATGTATTCAAGATTATTGTGAATATCAAACTACACTACTCATTAAATATTTGAATAAATAACATAAATATATATTCATAAGTGTCATAACCTACCACAATGCTTGTATAATAGTCATATTATTTTATTAATCAGTTCGACCTGGATTCTGCATTCTATACGTACAGCTTGCGTCGGGCGTCTCCCTACAAGTTCCCGCCAAATGGCTAATTCGCGCGGTAAACATACGCGCCATAACTCATATCAACTAACCAATACGAGGACGCGACACACAAAAACGTCGCCGTCCCGCTCTAACGAACTAGAGAGACCAGAACCGAACGTTTATTTTTCCTTTTATTTATACCTTTTGAAATCTTATTTTGAATTTTATTCCAACAGGGGCGTGGATGTTGCATATTATGTTGCTCGCTCTCGCTTATAGACATTTTACAGCCGTTTCGGTTTCACTTTTTGTAATTTTAATTCGCAGAACGGCATCGAAACGTGATTCGAGTCTATAGAAAGTTTTTTTTTATCGAAAACATTCGGAATTCGATGAGGCCAAGACAGGATTTCGGCAAGGCACCGCGCTTTGTCATATTGATTGAATTCGAATATCTCTATGGTCTCGATGTCGTAAATATTTTTGAGATGCGAACAAAAATTTGATTACATTTTTATTTAAAAATCCACATCAGTGAAGAAATTATGAAAAATTCTAGTGTATTCTTAGAAGCTAAGATATCCAAAGCAGAGTACCTTTAAAATGAGAACTATTTCTAGTCTTATATTCATTTAAAAAAATCATTTGATAAATAATTTCATTTACAAAAATTATAAAGTTACTGGTAGGTACATCAATTCAAATTTCAATTCACGAATTTACAATCTTAGGTATAAATACTTATTTATTTCACATGTTGCCATCCCACGGATCTTTAATTCGAAACTAAATAAAATACCTTAGTAGGTATATGTATAAAGGTCAATGACACAATATATTAATAAAATTTATAAGCAATATAAATATAATGTATATACATACAATTTATCGATTTAGCAAACAACGTCGTCGCTAAAATACGATAACCTGCTTTACGTGAATTCACAAATAAATATTTATTCATAATATTGACGTTATAGGTAGGTATTTATCGCTTATAACCCGGCAAAAGGCGAAGTAAACATTTTAATATACCGACTGAAGTTCTTATGAATTACCAATTTTAGCACCGTTACCAATCAATATAATTATGAACTTTAGGTAAGATTTTTTTATTAACACTCCAACGCAAATTCACTAAAGCGACAAAGGAAAGATGATCTTCCACTACGCATATCCCATGGAAGTGTAAAAAAAAACAGTTTATCTTAAAGCAGATTACGTTAGTCAGAGGAGCCGCCGACGTACCAATATTTGCCCGAACTGTTGACACGCAAACCGTCTTAACTGTGAGTAAACAAAAGGGTTCACTAATGCCCTTTTTACTATAAAAAGCGGGGGCAAATATTGGGTCAAACGCGCTACGGATGACACAAACTCGTCGCGCTGTTTGTCGGTGACAGGTTTTGTGTTTTAACATCATTTGATATGTTGGCCCACTGTTACATTAATTAAGTCTTATTTCTGATCGTAATGAAGAAATGGTAGTTACATAATTTTGTAATGAGGTGTATTACAAAGACTGTATTAAAAACCAAGTCCCAACAGATGCAGCATCGAGTACAGTTGCTGTTAAAACACCAATCAATAGAATATATAAAAGAAAAATTCTTTGAGGTGTGGCATTGATTTTCTAGCCTAAATCAGGCGTTTCGTATCTAAAATCAATGGGTATATCAATAATCAAAATCTGTTTACAGTTATAATATAACTCGTTAAGTTATTACCCAATTATACCTAATTAACTAGTAAAACATTTTTTAAATCATTATTAGGTATGTACTAAGTAGTGCCTTTAACTTCATTCATGTGAAAAAAGTTTTGTTTCACGGCAACTAGGTATATTATTATTATATACATTAATATACAAATTTTATGTTATTTATATAAAATTTTATTATAACTGCTTAGTCTATACATAAAAGCGTGATGATATTAAGCCTAGGTAATAATCTGATGAGTCGTCTATCGGCAAGTAAAAGTGTAGTGAAAAATTCGTTCAGCCGTTTCGTAATACCTAACTCGTACACAACAGACAACTTCAATTTTATTTATATGTATTGATTGATTGACAGATTTCGAGAGGGGTAGAGAACCTATGGAAGATTCTGGTTGGCTAGCACTTCCAAAATACATGTTTCTGCTACGAAGGAACAGTATTCCCATTGCACCCAACAAATTTCAACGTTAACAGGTCAAATTATACCAATATATAGTATTCCTGATTCCTATTGTTAGTTTTCTGCAAGACGTCCGCGAAGACACGGGAGCACATCCATTAACGATAAAGGAGCAATCGGCGGTCAGTAAATTAAAAATAAATATTTGCTGACAGCGGGCGTGCAACGAGCGGCGCTTTCAAGTCAGCCGACATAGGTGCCGTCGGCAGAGTCGGTTCGCGGTACCGTCGCCGGCACCAATACTAAGTGCGATTACGTGAATAATCTTCGTTAAGCGACAGGAACCGTGGGACACACGGCTAGAACCAGCGAGTTCGCATAAAAGCCTTCATAACAACACTTTACTGTAAAACCTTTGTAGATGGGCCGTTATGATTTTTTCCCACAGATGCAACTACTTAGGGCTATGTAAATTTTGTTTGGGTATATGTCCGTGGACTTAGTATTTAGATTTTTAAAGTGGACAGTCGATAAGATAGATCTGTATTGTACAATAAGCACTGAAAGTTCGTTTTATAATTTACAGGTTAGAGTTTAGACGACGTGGGACGAACAGGATGGATACACTAAGCCTATAGGCCCTTACATAGAGATCATTTAGAAGAACAATTCGATATAACTGTATGTGGTAATATCATTCTCTATCGTCAGGTCTTATACCTAATACCTTAGAATCTAAACTGTCGCGGACAGTGCGATTTCAAAGGAGTTTCTTCCCAGAAATCCCTGATGAGCTTTTACCAAAAGACTGTTATAAGTATAGAGTTTCTAGAGGGTTTAAAATTGCGTTTGGTTCTGTAAGCATTCATAGATTATTGAGTCCGCTTACCTTTACCCCAATGGCACACTTGCTTGTCACGACCGTGATATAAAAAATATTATGTAGGTTATGGGGGACAGCAACTGAGGTGTACACCATATTTTTATTACAAAAACGGACAGTTCGAGCAATTTACAATATGGGACCTCGCGAATCCTTAAAGACCAAGTTCAAGAAACTCAGTATCTTAACTTGCCCTTCCAATACATTCTTGATAATTTAATATATGCCCATAACAACCTTGAAAAGCTGGATTTCGTAAAAAACCGGCACAATCTAAATACTAGAAACTGTGACAAACTGGTTGTCACATGTTTTAGATTTAGTAAAATCAGTAACATTTTTTTGGGAAATTGTGTTAGGTTTTACAACAAACTCCCAAAGGATATTACCGATTTGCGGGATTGTGAATTTAAGCGTCATGTCAAGCGGGTTTTGTGTCAAAAGGCTATTATAGAGTGGATCAATATATGAACAATGGTGATGTCTGGAATTGACTCATTTCTGTACATCCATTAAAAACGTTTGTGACATATACCTAATATATTCTAAATATTATATATATTTGTTAAAAAGATAAACCAGATGGAGATTCTTGCCGGTTCTTCTCGATGACTGGGTTGTTTTCCGAACCGGTGGTAGTTTTAACGTTCATAAGTGCCTTCTTAGGGCCTAAATTGAATAAAGTGCTTTTGATTTTGATTTATGGGTCTGAGCTTTCAGTCTAGAAATACATCGTAATGAAGAAATGGTAGTTACATAATTTTGTAATGAGGTGTATTACAAAGACTGTATTAAAAACCAAGTCCCAACAGATGCAGCATCGAGTACAGTTGCTGTTAAAACACCAATCAATAGAATATATAAAAGAAAAATTTAAGACTGAGAGACTAAGATCTATGCGAGACAATCATGTTCGTAAGTTATTATATTTGTTAATTAATTAAGTGATGTTATATCTTTCAGCTAGATGAATCCGGATGAACAGAAGTGTTAACTTTCTGTCGGAGACCCGGAGTAAAAGCAATTAACAAACAAAACGACGGTACCCTTTTACTTGCAGATGAAATTGATATCTCACTGGTCCTTATCCCGCTATATATTCTAATATTTATTTAGCTTTATCGACAAGCTGCTGAAATTGTTTTGGGAACATTACTTGTTAATATATTTTATATGCAACATAAACAGTGGCCATTGTGATAACTAGTCCTTCTCTGACAAGATTACCAATAAAAAATGCTAGTAAACATTGCGTTCGAATTAAAACCTTTTTTATTTTGACAGTAGGTATACTTTACTCAATACGCGTCACTATATATTATAGACTACTAGTTTTTCCGCGGCTTCACTCGAGTTAATGTAGATTTAATACGTCCCTCGGGAAGAGATACATGCTTTTTTCTTGTCAAAAGATACTCTGTGTCGTTTTCTGTACTCCTGACAGTATCTATGTAAAATGTTCGTTAACCTAGTTAAGCGTAAAAGCGTAATAGATAATAAAACTAACAAATAAAAAAAGGGGGGGTGGGGTTATTATAAGACAAGTAAACGCTGGATACGACTCTCCTTTCGCTGAGGTTTGTAGTACAAATGTATTTATCTGAATTTATACACACTCTATAATTTGACTTTATTCAACAATACTACAATAAAAAACCAAAATTGACATAGAACCTGGAAGCATAAAAAAGTGACAAAATACAGAGCAATGAATTCTTTGCAAAATCGTGGACTAGAGAACTTTTTTTTCTCGAAATGACTACGCTATTGACCTAGCAAGGTCTTAACAGCTTCACCGGACTACTAAGGCGACCGCTTAAGACACTCAGTCGATTTTATTTGACAACTAGCTCAAGGGTGCACGGCACACCTCGGCTTGGGCTGTTGCCTGACTCATGCAATTCGCGACCTATCTGAGCTAACCTAAATTAAGCTACATATTCATACATATATGAGTTGTTGAACCATATATATGTACCAAGCATACATACCTCCACAACTCTTATATATTTCGTATCGGATAATTTTCTAAGCTTACTAGAGAACTGATTCAGTCTTTAGTAGTCGGTTAGAAAAAGACCGCTCTCTAATAAAGCTTATTTTTTAACACGGTTTTAATTTTTTTGCAGGAAAATTCAATATATGCCCTCATATAATTTTTTATGAAAAATAGACAAAGGATCTTGAGAGATATTTTATTCTTTCAATTAATTGCGGGTTATATTTAATATTTTAAGTGTAATTTTTACATTCCTTCACGCATTTAAAATTACTACTGTTAAACTATAATACCATTATTGGTTAGCTGTGTTGAAAAGTTTAGTTATCTGTAGCATCAACAATACTTTAAAAAAGTCATGATTGCCGGTTCGGAAATTAGCTCAGGCAAATGACAGAAACTTCAATTGAATTGTATAAAGTACATTCCAGTTATTGTTCCTTATTAATTCCCTACAGGTTTGTCAAAAGTAGCAATGAATGTAAAAGTGAACACGTAATCCTCAGGATCAGCGCAAACACACTTACAGTAAAAGGTTTAAGGGAGGCGCGTCTAAACGTTCCACTGCACTCAACTTCATTAATGGAACGGCCATATCCACGTAAACAAGCTTTACACCGGTCGTGTTTCGATGAATGTATAAAACTATAAAAACCTTTCATCCTAACCGCGGACTGCTCAAGCTTCCTGCGTCGAGTGTAAAATCGCTCCAGTCTTCACTATTTTCCAATATAACGTGAACTGTAATAGTTCGCATTCTCTATCACAAAGGAGGTCTTGTACATTGGTGTATAGTTAGTTTTGATGTTACACATAATTGCTGATGGAGGCGCCACTGTCATATGTGAATAACAATCATGTTCCACATTTTATACCGCTTTTATAACGAGGATAGTGTATTAAGGAGTTTTTTAATGCAAGTTTTTAATGCATTTTACATTTCTGTGCATTATTTTATACTCAGCCGATTTTACAACCCACTTTTTTATAAACATCTACACTATATTTGTTTGTTATTTAGAATACACAGCCGTACCACATTTTTAAAACCTACGATCATATATACTCCTCATCTTAACTGCTAAAATATACATTATGTAACTATGAAATTTAAAAATATTATTATGAATTTTAGAGCCATTTAAAAATCGCCGTAGATTATAGGTTTTAAAACTAAATTTCTAGCATCTACTTTTTTATAGATACTATATTCTTTACGTGAACATGATATATATATAGCCACAACTGACAACTATACTCATCTCGCAAAAGTTAATCATGTGCAGAGATTGAATCCGCAACCGCGACTTAATAGTGGGGTTTACGACTACTGTGCTACAAGACCTAATAAAAACAATACGTACACTGTTAGAGACACCGGAAGTGATATAGGATGTATACAGATAATTATAGAATAATATAAAAAATGTTTAAACCACAGATTGATTATTGATATCATCTTTAAAACATATGTGAATCTAATTTAAGACGGCTCCAAAATTATTTTATCTTAAATCCTGCGCATATAATTTATTTTATCTGTGGAAACATAAACTGTATAAATAAATCCAAAGGTATTTAACATCGCCACACACATGGGCATGTACCTAGTAAGTTGTGAATAGTCAAAACTTAACGAACTGTCTCCCTATACAAAGCAAATAAACACATATTATTTACAACCAGTTTTAAATGGCCCCCATAAAATTATATGATCAATGGATCAACGCCACCTGTCGGCGACGACGCTCAACTGTGTAATTATTTTTAACACAAACACACAATGCATTATTAACCTTATAACGAGGTCTTAAGGGATAGATTAACTGTAGCATATTTCAAATCTATAGGTGTAGTGAACATTTTATTACGAATTCTAAGGATTTATCAATGTTGAAAATCTATAATATTTATCTTTTTGTAGGATCATTTAATTAAACACAATAAATCAATAATTCGGTTTAATTATAGTCTTGTAAAAGGTGTCTCGTGTTGTTTTTAATTATGCTAGTAAATACATCAAATAACAAAAAAATATGAATTCAAGAGTACTTAGATAATACACTATGGGTTTCATGTGACTTTACCTGCATTTTTAGTTAAATAAAACGGAGTTATTTCCTCCACCTCTTAACTAATTTGACAGCCACTTCCTGACTATTCAAGATAAACATTACTACCATTATGAGGTGTCTTATGATGACCTCTTCAGTGCTATAAGAAAATGGCAGCCCGCAATTGTTCGATCTTTCTAGAATTTTTATGACATCTGATAATTCATGATTCGTGATATTATTTCTAATCCTCTGTAGTTACGCACAACAAACAAGCTATATTATGAAACATGCCACCAATGTTACAGAATATACAAAGTTACAGAATAAAAAATAAACACATCACAGATTAATTAATATCCATTCAAGGATCCCATGAGTTTTAAAAAACAACTGAAAACTTAAATTATATTCACAAACAATGTAACAGCCACTGCTTATTAAAAAAACAGTTCATAATAAAGAGCTTATCTTTACATAAAAGGTTAATATATAATCTATAATAGAATAAATATAATATATAATTTATGCTATCTCTAATTTGTACACATCGCCACCTGATATAATGAATACATTTTACACGGGCATTATGATTGGCTTGGGAAAAAAACAGGGCTAACTACCTTGAAGAAGTAATAATGTATTACTGTTTTTTTAACTTATTTATTACTAGCTTTTGCTCGCCGTTTCGCTCGCGTTAATGAACATTTAGGCTGTCCTTTAAAAAAATTATTTGTATGGGTAACCCGGGCACGAGAGAGTGCAGATTTGTGACAGCGTGAATGAGCTCCCAAATCACTTATCGTGTAAATGTGATCGACTGAAGCCTACACGAAACCGGATTGTGGGAAAGCACGTATTGCTCCCGGATGAGGTACAGATGCTGTCGACCAAAAAACCGTTCTACAGTATATATAGGCTATAAGAGTAATCAGAGAGCTTTGGTAACGTGGGGCGATCACAATAGATCATACTGGTCACAGTGATACAGGACTGAGGCCTACATAACCTCTCTTTAGAATAATTATAATATCCTTCGGGAACGTTACTTTTCCTAGAAGAAAGGTGCTATATCCTTTTGCGTACTTCTGATAACGTGTATGCAACACTTCATAATGATCGGTAGAGTAGTTAACAAACTAAATACACTTTGTAGGTCGTAAGAAAACAGATTAGGCCCCCCTCGGCAGCGGCACAAGTCTAGGTCCGTTCCCTCGGCGTGGAGCCCTTGAGTGCGCTGCTCGCGCGATACAGTGAGTGACACAAAATCTTACATCACTGCGACAACATTACAAAGAACGTTGAAGGATTTTATTTTTTTCCCTTATCAAACTGAAATAGTTTAGAAAATTATGAAAATAATGAGAATATATTAAAATATTAACTTAAATACATAAATCAATCCTGTCGCAAAAGCTACTCTTATCATAGTGTAAAAAATACGACCCCGTTTAGTTGTACACAGTAGAACAAATACGTTATTTAAGATTCGTGCACGAACCGGGAAGTAAGACGATCAATCACATAGCCAATCAATTACGCAGGACGGGTAAGCCAGTTTGCTCCCTCGATCTACCCTCACCCCTACCGAGCCGAGTCGCCTCACATAACCCATGGGAATTGTATGGTTTCCGCTGAAATACTGTCTAGGCGGCTTATAGATTCTGATGTATTCAGAACAGATAACAAAATATTTGAAGTGTTGTTTTCAGTTTCGATTTGTAGTAATACTAGAAGATTTACCAATAAAATAACAAATTTGCTTTATGTGCGTTTTCTTTCAAAACCCTTTTATAGTCTCACTGACATAGAATTATTTTATTTGCATTTATTTTTCTATTATAGTTTTCATATTTTATATTATTACTAGCGGGCCCGGCAGACGTTGTCCCGCCCTGATTATAAAAAAAAAGTACGTGCGTACAAAGTACATATGTCAGAAGTGAAACTTCTTTGCCGAACTAATTTATAAGTCTTGTTTATATTTATTCAAATCTAAAACTTTAGATTTCCGAGACTTGAATAATAGATGAAAAATCTGCGTTTACTGCAAATGACGTCACTTCCGTTGCATACCTGCGAGAGGATACATCTTAAAAATTTTACCCTCATGCGCCTAAAGAAGTTTCACTTCAAAAATCTTGGACAAATTATATACCAAAACGTTCCTCGTGAATCAATTTATCCACTGGTGAAAACCGCGTAAAGATCCGTTCACTAGTTTTTGAGTTTATCGCGAACAGACACAGACAGACAGACAGACAGACGCGGTAGGGGACTTTGTTTTATACTATGTAATGATAATGATATTGGTTTATTGTGTTTAATATATTTATTATATAATATATTTTAATATATTATTATTACTGAGAAAACTCTGAACCCACGAATCCTGAAAAAAATCCGAAAATGCAGTCCTCAGGAATAGTCTAAAGTTGGTTAGTTTTCTGTTATATATAAATGGCAATATATCAAGCAAACCATAATCTTGATGAACTTCGTTCTTCTCAAACTCAAACAGGTACTATAAATAGCCTCCCAAAGCAAAAGCCTACAGAAAAATTGTAAGGATAAAAGATCCCATCAGACTTCGTAACTATATAATAATAATCATAAATACAATGGTACAACAAAATAATCCCAACGAGGGTTGATGTCAAGCAGGCGGCCAATCGTATCAATTAAGCCAAATCATATACCACAGCATAACAAACATGTTGTACCGACCCTATTTATGTGGGATAAGGGTAAGAAGAAGAAGAAGTCTCAATGACATAGAATATATCTTTCTTAAATATCGATTTTAAATACGAGAACAATAAGCTACAAGGAGATTTTTAACAAGAAGTTAGTTTGGTCTAACGCTAACACGTATCGGAAGCTCTCTAAAGGAAATAAAAAACTATAATATAATATAATATATATAATATATTATATAATAAAAAAATAGTAGTCCGGTGAAGCTGTTAAGACCTCGCTTGGTCAATAGCGTAGTCAGTTCGAAGAAATAAAAAACGATTTTGAAACTTTCTACACTGTTGCTCTGCTACTGTTGGTCCTGGCGTGATGATATATAGCCTATAGCCTTCCTCGATAAATGAGCTTTATAACACTGTAAGAATTTTTACGAAATCAGACCAGAAGTTCCTCAGATTAGCGCGTTCAACCAAACAAACAAACCCTTTAGCTATATAATAGTATCGAGTCGTCATTCAAACTACAATAACTTTTGATAGAGTGGACCGATTTTAATGAAACAAAGACTAAGTTACTCTCGAGGATATGCTTTATGAGGTTTTATTGTGAACCCAGTACTTTACCAGTGACGCGTGTTCATACAAACAGACAAATAGACAGACAAACAGACATTTCTAAAAATGATAGAAATGTATTTCATTACTTATTCCAAGACACCGGCAACAATTTTTTTTACGACATCAAAAAAGTAGAGACACTTTATTTACATTCTTATTAGGTATATGTATAGAAGACCAGATAATTTCCGACCGCTACGTTGGGCATTATAAAAATGATAAAAGGTCCATCGAATCACCCGCATCTGCATCAAATGGTCAAAAAACTATACGTTCAGTAGTATTGACGTGATTGAATCTCAAAGGATCTGTACTTTCCAGAAGAACCAGTACTTCAGAAGAAGACGATTAGACACGTTAATTTTATCCAATTTTGTTCAAACTTTTTGCACTATTTATAGTTATTTTTTCCACAAAAGCGTTGGTTAGCTGGAAGGAAATTTCGTGTCGAATTGACTTCGCCTCTTTACGAACTAAACGGTACAATAAAGCATTCATTGGTTAGTATATATATGTAGACCGGTGAAGCTGTTAAGACCTTGCTTGGTCAATAGAGTAGACAGTCCGAAAAAAAAAATTGGTTAGTATATATCATTCGCGCTAATTGGAAAGTAAAACTAAATATAGCTTATATTACATAGTCTTAACGTAGATTTCAATAGATAAGTAAAAGATTTTTTTCAAAACAGATCCTTTTTGAATAGGAACTCTAAGCAAGAGTCCGACTTATGCTTGACCGGGTCTTTACTATTCGTAGAAAATAATAAGGTTTTCCAGTACGAGCGTTTAAACGATAAAGAAAAAGAATGCAAAAGACCTCCTTGCATATCTCACGTTTTATTATCGTTAAAATAGCTGTTATAAAATAGCACAGAGGCTATTAAGAAACTTAATTATCTACCAATTAAGGTTTCGAGGATATAGGCGCTTCATAAGTAGAACAAATAGTGTATAATAGGGTTCCTTTTCTGGGCCCCTAAACCCTATAAACAGCGACAACTGAGATATGAGGTTCCCTTTATAGTTGTAATTCTTATACCGGCTGACAAAAACTGTATATCTAGCAGGCGTTAAGCTACTTATCAGAATTTTCATGAATATTTCTTGATTTGTCGTTCGGCATGGGTATAAGCGAAGTTGGCTTCCCAGTTTGCCCTCTCAGTGCTATTATTTACCTATTATTTCCAAAATCTTCAAATCCAAAATTAACTAAACAATAGTACAATATGTACAATTGAGCTAAGTCGGTCATTATCTAATTCCACGAAAGACTGGATTACAACATTTTACACGACAATTTTTCAGTACACTTGCATGTAAAACAATAAACAAAATTCCATAAACCATTAAAACAAATATTTATGTAACATAGGGCGCGGATTTCCTTTTTCGCGCGCGTTGTCTGTGGTTCAATTAGCTATAGGAACGTAGGTGGAAGGAGCGGCAATGACGCTACCGTCAAACAGCCTAATTTCAAAAAAATATTAAACTGAAAATTTTTGATAATATAAGATATTAAGTTGTTGACAAAAATAGTTAAATGAAATGAAGTATTTATTTATCTAAATTTAGTTAACACAATTTAATTATCTACGTAAATATGCACTATTTTTTAAACATAAAAACTCATTTTTCAGTATAAAATAAAAAGCGGCAATGACGCTACCGTCAAACAGCCTAATTTCAAAAAAATATTAAACTGAAAATTTTTGATAATATAAGATAAATTATATTAAGTTGTTGACAAAAATAGTTAAATGAAATGAAGTATTTATTTATCTAAATTTAGTTAACACAGTTTAATTATCTACGTATATATGAACTATTTTTTTACATAAAAACTCATTTTTCAGTATAAAATAACATATCCACACTTAAAGTAAACACTATGTAGTGTAGAAATATAATACAGCATTATATACTTGAAAAATCTGTGTAAGAGCCACTTTCTGCGCAATTATCTTTATAAAAAAATTATATTAGGTAAGCATACTCCTTTCATCATTTGAATGCCAGAAAATTAAAAAAAAATACCATCTCATAATTCACAGCATCAATATGTAGGTTCATACTCGAACGGTATATAAACGTTTTATTGCTCTACGATTATTAACAGCTTTACTTATCCAGATAATAAATAGGTGCTGGTGAAATTTAAAAATGAGCAAAAAATTTGAACAAGTTTTGTAAAAGGCTAATGTATAGTTAATATTTTGATAAACAAACAAATGTTAAGCTATTAACTATGGAGTCAGCTGTCTAACGACGATACAACTGTTTATTGCCTTAATTAAATGTACGCTTGTTAGCTTTGTCCCGGAACTGAACCCCTAATCATATTGTAATTAACTACGTTTTTACGCCAATCCTCGAAATTTCGTTTTTTTTTGGGTAACAAATGGGGATATCTACTCCGTGGGTGTACATTGTTATGCGACATGGTCCGGCGGTAAAAAAAACAGAGTTATGACTACATCAGAAGAAAATTAATTGTTACAATTTTTGGTAAAATATTAATCAGGAAACTTCGTATGGTGCTTTTTAATTACAGTTTTCATTATTAGCAAAGAATTTCTCTTATACAAATATAATTAAATTACGCCGTATCGGACATTTATATGATAATTTTATGATTATAATCTAATTCTCTTTTATTTTGTACGTATTAAATGTAGTGTAAAATCTTGTATGTTAAATTTACCCATAATACATCATCTTTGTAACGATTTAAATTTGGATGAAAGAAAAATATACCTTATCAACTACACATTAAAGTGTTATTTAATTAACAACAGCGGATGATCAAATATTTGATCTTTTCGTGGTGTTTTCGTCTATATAATTAGGCAACAGACACCTTGGTGTGATGACCGCAGGCGCCATGAGCTGTTACTTTTTAGGGTGGCCTCATTGAATGATTTAAAATTGGGATTATTCTCGGAATGAACATTATTTTGAATAAGGAAACGAAACGTTGATGCTCGTTAACGTTTTTTAAACTATTTTATGGCTCGAGTTAATTATGTAGAAAAGATCCTGCGACTAAAACCTGGCCGTTTTAAGGTATCGCGTGTGGTGACCATAATAAGTTTGAGACATAAAAATAAACTATTTCTAGAAAATATGTAGGTGGTAGAGCCACGCTGAAGCTGTTACTGGTTTCAGCATGAATGGGTCGGCTCACTCGGGGTAGTACCACCCTCTCACAGAAAACCGACGTGAAGTAAGTAACAGTGCTTGCATTGTTGCGTTTCGTTCGGTCAGTGAGAGCGCCGAAGGCCCACTTCCCTTCCCCCTTCCCTCTCCTCCCTCCCCCCTCCTCTCAAACACAAGCTGGCAACGCACTTGCGACTCCTCTGGTGTTGCAAGTGTCTATGGACGGTGGTGATCACTTAGGTGACCCACCTGTTCGTTTGCCTCTTATGATATAAAAAAAAAATATATCTTGAAAATTTGAAGTGTCTCTATCGACGTAGGATTGACGTCCATTGACGTCTATTGACGTTCTTGGAAATGATCCAGAGCTCTCAACGAAGGGAAACATCTTGATGAAGCCTTTGTACTGTGGCAGTGCTTTTTCTAAGTTCCCCTGGCTACCTACCTACTCTCAAGTTGAATATCTGTCATCAAGCACCAAACATCAAGGGATGGTACATGAACTTGAGGGCCAGTCCTTCTCTAGGTCTAACGTATTTACCGCCTTATACCTCATCGTCGCTTAACATTGTATGAGATTATTATAAGAGACCTATGAAGTATTAAAAAAATGAGTGCGTGTAACCGTCACACGCGATTGAATTAAACCTTCTTTAGCGTTATAATAGATGTCTATATTTTATTTACTTTATAGCAAAGAGTTGCTAATAATATTTCCTGTGTTATTTAAGTGCCGAATTAGCTGATAGATGGCACTACAGATAATGAAGCTTTGATTTAATTTGTTAGTTACTTACATTGAAACCAGATGGCAGCATGGTCGCGCGCCGATATATACGTAATTAATTCTATTGTATGATTTTTATTATTATTCGATTTAATTTTTTTTTCAAAGATTTTTGATTTATTTGATTATAGACTATTTATTAACAAAATCAATAATATTTCAAAACCGGATGATACAGAAACGTGATGCTATATTGTCGTAACGGACTTCCGTTGCATTGTCGTCCAGTTACCTCCTAGTCGCGCCTAAAGAACTTTTACTTCAAAAACCTATCACTAAAAATTATATAACGATTTTGTAAGAAAATAATTTTTGAAGTGAAAAAAGTCTTTAGCCCCGTTGTGATATGAAACTCGATGAAACGAAAGAGTGACATTGAAGAGGGATAAACATATACATTTATGGGATATAACGTGCGAGAGAATTAGATAGCATATATTGTATAGTGTTCTATATTCGTGGTCTAATAATTGTATATTGCACTACCTACTACTTTCCGAGCTATACTAGTGTATGTTAGTACGTGCGCGCGCGCCTGCGTACTGCGAGGCTTTGGGAAAAGACGTCATAAAGAACGTAGTGTTCACGTGTATCGTTTATATGAATGTTTTATCATATTTTTGAACGTTTCACTTCTACCACGTATGAACTGTACACATGTTATTTTATCTAAGCACGTGCGTATAATATATTACAGATGGTGAACTCAATGCAATCCAGAGTACTGTGACCATCGCGAATTCTACAATCTATTGGTGGTCATGGTATCATGCCGGCATGCATAACCTCTGGGCAGCTTGATAAACAAGATATACATCGACTAATCCCTTAAATGTTTTTTTTATGTCATATGTGGCAATCGAACAGGTGGGTCACCTGACGTTAAGTGATCACCACCGTCCATAGACACTAGCAACACCAGGGGAGTCGCAAGTGCGTTGCCAGCCTGTGTTTGGGGCAGGGGAGGTGGGCCTCTGGCGCTCTCACTGATCGAACGAAACGCAACAATGCAAGCACTGTTAGTTCACGTGGGTGTTTCTGTGGGTCTGGTGGTAGTACCTCGGACGAGCCGACCCATTTATGCTGAAACCAGTAGGTAATAGCTTCAGCGTGGCTCTACCACCTACAGAGCGGTGAGAACCTACACAATACGATACGTCTATGGCGCCAGTATTGTGGGTATTACGTCTGATGTGTGGTAATTGTGATAAAATCGTGCAAGATTATTGTATCTTCCCTAACAATGTATGTAGATAACGGCAGGTATCTAAATATTTATCAGTATTATTCTTATTATTATATAAAATACATTTAATATAATAGTGCTATGAGACTAGACAGAAAGACAATCATTTCTTTTTACGGTTATAATGTAGACAGCAACGAAAAAAAAAATCTAAGTATAAATTATAGGCTGTCTATATTTCTAGTTAACACTGGTCTTTTTTTTAATAAATACTCAAACAAGTGCGTAATAAACACATAATGAATGAGAAAACCCGAATAATCTACTGAATATTCACATGCCCATAACTAACGAAGGCATTTCCATGTTTGTTGTTTTATCTTGTTTCAACTCAGGTATAAGCAACATTTTCTTGAGATAGCTTCTTTTCTTTTTTTTATTTGCATGGATGTAAAAAGATTTTTATCGAGAAGTTAGCAAGTATTGAACGTCATTGTTGAGTGTACGTACAAAAAAACGTAGATATTTCAAAATGAATCAATTTAATTGGGCTAGTGATCGTCTAGTGGTCGATATTCGAGCACGATTTTGTTTTTTTTTTATAGTAGCACTGCAATGTGACTGCACTGTGCCTGATGGTAAGCATAGTACAAATCAAAAACAATGGCGACCACCGAGTGACATACTATCCATCGGCGGTCGCGGCTGTCATGCCGGCCTGCGAAAAGCTGGATATGCACAGACTGATCCCGAAACGTGACCCGCAAAAGCGAATCACTATGACGGGCTTTTTCGCCATATACATGGTGGTTGCGACCCAGTCAGGCTGTAAAACCCTACCACCCCGCTTTCGCCATTGCCTTGTTCGTTATTCAGCAGGGTGTACGACGTGCAGGTGAGGTTGGCTTGGGTGTCTCAAGTCTTAGATGTTAGTTGACACTCTTTACACCCCAAATTTTTGTAATTCTTCAATTTTCAATATAAAGAAAATAAGGGGCTTTTACCTAAAAAAAATATTGGTAAAATTGAAATTCGTGAATATCTGCTAAACAAAAAATAAATAAAGAAAATCCGTTGACAAATAGATGAGGAAAACGTACTTAAATGGTCTCTACCTAGAATCTACCTACTGTATATATATTTCCCCCCAAATCGCTTCTTATTAGATCAACGTTCGTTGTCACACTATTAAAATAAAATTAGAAACTGGAACCTGTGAAATTTGGTTTACCTACCTACTTTCCAAGTGTAGTGGACTTACCCTCATCACACCAGTGTGTAACTGTCGTTATCTAACACTACTTTTGACGGGGTTGTCACCATGCACATTATGTACGTTAATAATTAGGTATATCATCTTTTTCCACGGCATGGGACGTAGGTGTTACTAATGACTATGACCTAGGACCATTAGCGTCATTTTCATATATTATCTTTATGTATAATTTTTTCTGTACGTGTGTATGTCACTGAACTCCTCCTAAACGGTTGGACCTATTTTGATGAAATTTTGTGTGCGTGTCCGAGTGGATCCGAGAATGGTTTAGATTGGACTCGTTAATTGGCGCTGCAGTTGAATTTTAGATTTTTTTTATTCTCTAGGCAGGAAAACGCCCACTGGGTCCGTTAGTTTTCTATTACAAGCGCTTTATTCTACGAATCTTTACTTACAAATGTCAGAGAGAGAAAAGTCGTGGCGAGTGAGTAATTTGACCGGTAGAATGTCAATTCAAAGTAAGCATGGTCGAATCCTGGGATATATCAATCATCTATTCGGAATTCGCTTTGAATTACTTATTTGAATTGGTAACATTGTGAACTGACGGTGGAAGAACACATCGTGAGCAAACCTGAACCTGAGAAATGTTCCTCTAGTGCCGCCGTACGTGGGAACAATATAGAACTTTAAACTTCTTGAAGTTTGAAATCGTTAATACGTTGTAAGTTTTTGAACGCGGTAGAACCACGCTGAAGCTATTACTGGTTTCAGCATGAAAGGGTCGGCTTGCCCGGGGTAGTACCACCCTCTCACAGAAAACCGACGTGAAGTAACAGTGCTTGCATTGTTGCGTTTCGTTCGGTCAGTAAGAGCACCGGAGGCCGACATTCCCTCCCCTGTCCTCTCTCCCTCCCTCCCTTTCAACTCCACTGGTGTTGTCTATGGACTGTGGTGATCACTTAAAATCAGGTGACCCAAATGTTCGTTTGACTGCAATGACATGCGTGTTCGAATGGATCCGAGAATGGTTTAGATTCACAATTGGACACGTTAGGTGGCGCTGCGGTTGAATTTTAGATTTTTTTTATTGTCAAGGCAGGACAACGTCGGCCGGGACCGCTAGTTTTCTATATATTTCTATTACAATCGCTTTATTCTACGAATCTTTACTTACACATGTCAGGGAGATGAAAGTTGTGGCGGGTGAGTAATTTGACTGGTGGAATGTCAATTCAAAGTAAACATGGTCGAATTCTGGGATATATCAATGAACTACTCGGAATTACATATTTCGATTGGTAACATTGTGGACTGACGGTGGAAAAACACATCGCGAGGAAACCTGAACCTGAGAAATGTTCCTCTAGTGCCGCCGTACGTGGGAATAATATAGAACTTTAAACTTCTTGGAGTGGCGTGGAGTTTGAAATCGTTAATACGTTGTAAGCAGGATTGGTTATTTTGCTGATACCTTCCTTCGGAAACAGGCGTGTCTGCATCGAGTCTCTTAGGCTGATGCTATGTCCACTGTAACCCGGTAGCTCGGTTTCACTGACACGCCTGATAACTAATGTATGGTGGTTGTAAACCAAGGGCACACAACTATTTGTCCTATCAGCCGATAAAACTCGATTTCTTGACAAAATATTAATGATAAAATGTTGATTACATCTAACTTTTAAACTTGAAAAAAGAGCACAAATGTGCAACTTTATTGCACGTATAAGGCAAGCGTTTACTCTTAAATGATTTATAGTTATTTAATTAACCAGTGTAGAGTTGCTTGCACATATACGCGACTCGGGTGATGAATGGGATTTTTTGACCGAATAAGTATTAAATATTGTGATTGTATGACATCGAAATGTGGTACTGATATATGGGAGGTTTAAATATAATTTCTATCTTGTAGAATAGAATATTGGTTTCGTTTTGTGTCGCTTGAAAAATATCTTTTAGCCCGATTTAAAAAAGAGCGTATAATCTGATAGAAAGGTTTTGGTCGGATCTTAGACTATAATCCAGGAGCTTTATTGTTTTGGATTTTTTTTTATTGTAGCACTACAAAATGACTGCACTATGCCTGGTGGTAAGCACAGTACAATCTGAAAATAATGGCGACCTCACCGAGTGACACAGTATACATCGTCGGTCGCCGCTATCATGCCGGCCTGCGAAAGCACAGGCTGATCCCGAAACGCGACCCACTAAAGCGAATCACTATATAATATTGCATTATTTATATATTACGTAGCATTGGTACTGCTTTGTGTGAATAAAGCTTGGTTATTGTGCACAAGTTAAGCGAATGGGTAATAATATCGTAGTCCGGTGAAGCTGTTAAGACCTTACTAGGTCAATAGCATAGTCAGTTCGAAAAAAAAGGTAATAATAGCGTAAAATGTATTCAATTTAAAATGTAAATTTAATAAATGATGAACTTGAATATAGTTTTCAAACTATCATAACACTAAAAACGAAAGAATTTGGGCTATGCATTTTAATCCATACTAATATATAAAGCTGAAGAGTTTGTTTGTTTGTTTGAACGCGCTAATCTCAGGAACTACAGATCTAATTTGAAAAATTCTTTCGCTGTTAGTTAGTTCATTTATAGAGGAAGGCTATAGGCTATATACCACCACGCTAAGGAAAATGGGAGCGGAGATAAAATGAAGAATGTTTTAAAATCGTTTTTTTTTCCATTTTGAGACCTTCTACTGCGTGCGTTAGCTCAAAGTAACTTTTCCACGCGTACGAAGTCGCGGGCATAAGAGAGTCCTTTTATATGAGTTGATCAGTAATCATAAAAATCTAATTAAAAGAATAAAGAAAACGGACGATTGTAAATCAAGATAAATTATATAGTTTCAATGGAATATCAAAAGCATATTCACGTGAAAGAAGTCGCAGGCAAAGGTTGATAGTAAATAATTGCTTCTACACTCCGTATTTGATAGATTGTGACATACATTATTCTCACATATAGCCATAGAATGTTAATACAAATCTCAGTGTTATGTTTTCATTTGATATAAGAATGCTATTTATCTTTACGGTCAGTAATAATGTAAAGACTAGTAACTGAAACGGCTTTTCTTTTTCTCGAACTGACTATGCTATTGACCTGGCAAGGCCTTTACAGAATCACTGCACTAACTGCAACTGCTAATGTTAAAATTCTTTAAATCGATTTATGAGTTTTGTTTTTTAAAATAACCACATCTAAGTATCGATTTGTTTCTATCATATTTAAATTACTATTTAGGGGTATTACAGTGTTAGATGCTGACAAATTTTATGTAGAAATCTCAATATCCACTGCACATTTCAATGTTCTACCTTTTTTTTTTTTCTACATGGGGGAATCCCTAACGGATATCCATCTCACCGGGCAGCAGAGGATGGATATGCCCGAGTCGCACGGACTAAAACCCCATGGTACCTTCTTACACCTTTTGGCCGGAGGAGCAGGGACTGTCTAATCGACACTACATCTGCTCCTCCAACAGGTGTTGTCCCCTCCTAAGGGACCCAAATTGCGGCCTGAGGGGTCAAGATGGTGGACCCCTCAAGGGGAAATGGGTGTTATTCCCCCTAACAAACTGTGGGAACATCAGCATAATGCACCTCCACCACATGGACCTGTAGTCAATGTTCTACCTACTACATTTCAAGTTTAATACTAAGTCTCATAATGAAACGATGCGAATAGAATACAAATACAAATGCTCATAAAATTAATAAAGATTACAATCGACAAAAAAAGCTTGTACAAAACTAACAATATTCGATCCACAAAACAGAAAATTACACGGGTGAACAAGCTTTCGTTTACAAACGCATCCAGTAGGTAAGCAGTAAAAAAAGGCAGAAAGGCATAATAGACGAAGCCCAACCATAAATAATAGAATCATTAACATCTGCCGCTATGATTTGGACCATCAAATTTTTTTTAAATTCCCAAAAACTATACGAGGCTGCAGTTACGTTGGGGCGTCGCCGGAAAAGACGTGTTTTGACGGTTATTTTTTTAATTTCCTTGTTTGATAATTGTTTTAGTTAATTTCGTATGGTCGTCATAGTTTATAATATTGCTTTTTCTATTTTAATAATTTTGAATAAATAACGAGAAATTGATTTGCGGTAAAATTGTATACTTGAAATAATTAGTCACGCTATATTTTGAAGAATGAACATATAAAAAAAAATTCTACTAACCAAATGATCTGAGTGGGGATCTCTGGGTGCACTAGGGGCTGGATTGGGCCACAGCAACTTTGATAACATCCGTTGGCTTTGGCTATAGATGAGCTCCTACGAAGGAGAGAAAAACTTGCTTTAGTAATTTCAGAATAACGTGTGAATTTCCCTCACAACGGTAATAAGCCACTGTATGTAGTCTTTCTTAAAACAAAAACTGTGGATAAGTACATATCGAGCGCCAATTATGAATACTGCTTATCCCTTAAGTGCTATAAAAATTAGATCGAAGGCATTTCTGCCTGACAAGTGACATAAAAATTAAATTATTACAGAAAGATCCAAGTAGGTAGCTTTCTAAATCAACAAGGAGGGTCCAGTATTTAATCATTCGAGGTAACAACGGTTCGAGCGAAATAAGCGATGGATAGTGTCCTTGGTGAATGAGTAAAATTATTATTAATAATAATAACACGTTTTTACGAAACCAGCGCCCGCGCCTCTGGCGTGATCGGACTTAATATTGGGGAAGCGGTCGCTAACATTTGGTCCAACAGAAAAATTTTCTAAGTGGATCACATATATCTTAAACTAAAACACACTAATAAGAAATGTTATTCCAATGATAGCATTGACATAGAAAAACCCAAGACACACAGTCTCGAATAAAAGTAGCACTCAAAACCGTCCCGCAACAACTTCCCAATATACATACGTGGATATAGTTATGCGATAAACTTATGATTTCGCAAATTCAACCTTACCCCAATGATTTAAAGTTGTTTTTACAAGGACGCAAGAATATTTGAAATGACTGCATAATCCAAAATTATGCACTGATTTTTGTGTGCCGGCTGTGAGACGTTAAGTGTGCATCCCGAGTTTTTGTATATCAATGGATGATAGTGTAAAGTTTTTTAATGTGTACACTAATTCGTGATTTGATTAACATTTTCAGATGACTAATATTTTAGATCCAAGTCAAAAAAAAATATTAAGAACCGTGAGAGTGTTAACATAATTAAGGAAGTGTGTAATAAATTATATTAGTCCCAAAAACAATTTCGAATTACATAATACATACTCTTAAAAGAAAAATATGACCATGAATGAATTAGGAATTATGTGATGTGAATCACTTGATAAGGAGAACATTCTTGATTAACGGATTAAATGCATTTCCTTAATCTAGTTTAAGTTAATGCCGGTAGCCATTCACATATAAAAACTCAAAACACACAGTCTCGAATAAAAGTAACTCCCCAATTTACATACGTAGTTAAAGTTATGCGATAAACTTATGGTTTAGCAAATTCAACCTTACCTGATACGTTAAGTGTGCATCTTGAGTTTTTGTATAGCAATGGATGATAGTGTAAAGTTTTTTAAAGTGTACACATCTTCTTAATTTGATTGACATTTTCAGATGATTCATATTTTAAGTCCAATTGAAAAAATTATAGTCAGAAACATGACAGCGTTAGCATTATTAGAGGTGCGTTTTATAAATTATGTTAGTCCCAAAAATAATTTCAAGTTATGTAATACTTTTAAAAGAAAAACATGATTATTAATGATGTAACATAAATCAATTGATAAAGAGAACATTCTTAATTAACGAATTAAATGCATTACATTAATATAATCTATGTTAATGTCAGGAACATAAAAATTTGAAGAGCTCTCTACACATAAAACTGTGTATTGCATATAATATTTACCCGAACATATCGGCTCGAACACTGCTACTTTACTGCAGAAATACGTACGAGTGCAGTAAATTCTTATAAATGTTCTATCACTCTTTGAAAATACCAAAATTTTACGTGATTGTAATGTATTTATTGTTCTCAAAACGCATGCGTGTGCTAATTTCTTTGGCCAATCTCTTTATGTGTTTAGTGTCAATAATTCATACAATATCATAGAAATTATTTCTATTTTTGGGGAATTTATGGATAGTTATCTTCTATCAGGATCAATCATATTAAAACTATTGAGCATATAGAACTATCCCATTTTATGCAGAATTTTTCGTAGACGGTTCTAAGCTACTTTTTTCTTAGATTCGATTGACCTTTTGCTTTTCTTTTAATTTAAAAGTTTAAGCGAAGCGGGCGGGTATCAACTAGTTAAATGTATTTATATAATGATCTAAAGAATTTATCCAGTTATTATAGGACATAAGAGTCAATCCTGACGAGTGTATGGGTCATTTATAAATTCCCATGTATGTACTTACAATATCTAGATATAGTAAACAGAATGCAAGTAACGGGAATTTGCGAACTACATATATTTTCAACATTTGGTAAAGTAAATTAATTGTGAATATAGGTGATGTTATCATCTCCCCATAACTTTATCTACGTTTATATCTTTAGATATAATATTAATTAAGAAAGATAAATAATGAATTATTAATATTAATATTTGTGGAACACGAACGATTTATGCAGCGCGCGCCGAATCATCCCTAATTATTAACTTAGTTTATATATATATATATATTTTTTTTATGTCATAAGTGGCAAACGAACAGGTGGGTCACCTGCTGTTAAGTGATCACCACCGTCCATGGACACC
>MU159327.1:62939-79557 GCA_015888305.1 Antheraea pernyi | reverse complement strand
TACTTCACGTCGGTTTTCTATGAGAGGGTGGTACTACCCCGGACGAGCCATTCATGCTAAAATAATTTCAGCGTGGCTCTACCACCATTAAAATTGTCATATTTTAGCTAATTTAAACAGACTGGTGGTCGAAATTCAATCGTAATAAGATATATACATTTTTCCTTCACATCTTTATATATAGATATTATTATTTGTGATTCTTTTTGATAATTTTTTAATGGTAAAAATGTTTAAGTATTGTTCAAATGTAGAGTGTAGACGTAGGAAGCGTAACGAACTATGAATAGAAACTGGTAAATAAAGGCTTCAACTCGTCGATGGTATGGGAAAAAGTATTTTCAAATTATTGTTGATCCTCGTCGATAAAAAAAAAGAAAAGAAAATCTGTTGTGAAATATATAGTGAATTGTTTAGTTTTCGCCTATTTGTATTTTCTAGATATTGTTTAAATTAGGTTAAAATATTCTACGTGATACTTTGATATATAAGCTATATTACTGCAAAGTTCTAAAAAAACGTTTAGTATCTTTTGCGTAAAAAGAAGCTCATCAAATTCTCATTGTTTAAGTTTTTTGAGCTTGAGTAGTAAAGAGATATTAAATGTTATGATGTTTATACTATAAACAAATTGTTGGTGTTCCCTGGCCAATAAAAAGTATAACGAGACGGTAATAATAGGTTGGGTAAAGATCTCGCCTGCAAAACAAACACTGTCTGTCGACAAGCGAGCGAGCAGAGAGAACTCTCGGCGAGTGCTAAATTACCTCTATAATGTTCGGACGCGTTCTCGACTCGTTACCGATGCACTATAATTTGTGATTTACATTCATATGTGTACCAAGCATACATACCTCAACAACCCTTATATATATTTCGTATCGGATAATATTCTAAACTATTTCAGTTTGATAAGGGGAAAAAATAAAACCCTTCCACCTGCATGTGTAAGCGTGTATGCGTGCACGTGTGTGGAGGTGATATGTGTAATGTTGTCGCAGTGATGTAAGATTTTGTGTCACTGTATCGCGCGAGCAGCGTACTCAAGAGCTCCACGCCGAGGGAACGGACCTAATCGTGGTGATACCGTAATGTAATAGTGGCTAGCTAGGACTCTTAAGTGGAAATATTATCATTAGATGATTGTGATAAATATTAAAACCTATCTATACTAATATTCTGAAGAGAGAGGACGGATTTTGTAAGTTTCTTTATATGAGAAAAGGATTCCGGATCCACTAGACGGATTTAACAAATTATTCCGGTTATGTATTATATTAATACATAAAAATCACGTAATCTTGTGTTGATATTCGTCAGCTAAGTAGAAAAAGTGGTGTCTATTTAAAGCATCTATGATGTGTGTTGCGTTATTAGTTAAACGCATACAAAAAAAGTGCGTGCGTACAAAGCACACCTTTCAGAAGTGAAACTTCTTTGGCGAACTAATTTATAAGTCTTGTTTATATTTATACAAATCTAAAACTTTAGATTTCCGAGACTTGAAAAATAGATGTAAAGTCTGCGTTTACTGCAAATGACGTCACTTCCGTTGCATACCTGCGTGACGTTACATCTGTAAAAATTTTACCCTCATGCGCCTAAAGAAGGTTCACTTCAAAAATGCGTGTAGTTTACACTCGGTAGCAGTGAAACTTTAAAAAAAAATCGAGAAAAGCGTTTGTCTCATTATTCTCCAAAACCCGAAGGCAAACGAGCCATTGCTCCCACACTACCCGACTGCACTGTGTCTGGTGTTAAGCATAGTACAATCAAAAACAATGGCGACAACTTCCGATACAAAATACACATAAGAGTTATTAAGATATGTATGCTTGTTATACATATATGTTTCAATAACTCATATATATATATATATATATGAATATGTAGCTTAGCTTAGGTTAGCTCAGATAGGGCGCGAATTGCATGCATCAAGTAACAGCCAAGCCAAGGTGTGCCGTACACCCTTGAGCGAGTTGCCCAAATAAAATCGGCTGAGGGCCTTAAGCGCTCGCCTTAGTAGTCCGGTGAAGCTGTTAAGACCTTGCCAGGTCAATAGCATAGTCAGTTCGAGAAAAAAAAACAAAATGGCGACAACCGACAGACAATATATCCATCGCCGTTCGCCGCTGTCATGTCCTATGTCATAGGAAATGCTATATAATATCATGTTACTTATATAAATATGGTATAATAATAATCGTTTTTATATACGTAGATATTTTGCAAGATTGTAATGTATATCTCGATAAGGGCCCGTGTGTCGGATGTACAAACATATTGGTTTTAAAACCATAGTTCTTGTCTGCGTGTTATTTTTCACCGCTGCTTGCCGAGAGCAACACTGCCGTATCATAAATAAACACGTGTACATGTCAATTTGCGATTGAAAACTAGTTCTGGCGGATGAAACCGTTCCCTCAGGTTACATAATTTGCATCTCCTCTGATACTAACAATTATTCCATCATAAAATATCATAATGTATATGCCGTTGAGACGTTTACATATATTACTGTGCTCATATATTATGAAGGCGTTTTCTGTTCGAAGATAGCCGGAAGTATAGCTAGCTACGTTTTCCTTATACCAGATTAGAAAAAAATATTTATAGGAGTTTAATTTATTAAAATAACGGTAATAATAGAAACACTTCAATATGTGCTTAAAACTAAGAACATGCAAAAGGGGAATGGAAAGGAGTATGATGGGAATCTCACTAAAAGACCGGAAGAAAGCACAACTAATAAGATCGACAACAAAAGTTTGGGACATAATAAAAAAAGTTAAACGATTAGAGCGGCAATGGATAGGCCACATGACAAGAGATAGTAAAATAAAATGTCCAAATGGTATCCAGAGGATGACAAAAGGAATAGAGGAAGACAAGTTAAAAGATAGACATCTTTTGTAGATGGTAGAGCCACGCTGAAGCTATTACTGGTGTCAGCATGAATGAGTCGGCTCGCCCGGGGTAGTACCACCCGATCCACAGAAAACCGACGTGAAGTAACAGTGCTTGCATTGTTGCGTTTCGTTCGGTCAGTGAGAGCACCGAAGACCCACCTCCTCTCCCCTTCCACTTTCCCCTTCCTCCCCTGCGACTCCCTTGGTGTTGCAAGTGTCTATGGACGGTGGTGATCACTTACATCAGGTGACCCACCTGTTCGTTTGCCTCCTATGATTTACTTGTACTTCAGTATTACAGTACTTTCTATTTTTCAATTGTACTTTACATTGGAAGTAAAGTACAACTGAAAAATAGATACAATAGTTAGATAAATAAATTTGTAGTGTACTGTAAATTTTATCAATAGTTTAGATTCTAAATAAATCACTTTACAAAGGGACTATATTATTGTGTTATGTCAAGAACTTAATCAGGAGGTTGGACGTTGCGAGAGCCGAGACCGACGAAACCCGTAATTAGCAGCCCGTTGTGGAAATATGAATGGAACATACCTCGGCGCCTGCGCACACCACTCGCACAGCGCCTGAGGGATCGTTCGACACACGTAAAACATGAATTTATATTAAAAACTAAATTGTTACCGCGTAACAAACCATCGTGACGAACAATGATAAAACCTTTTCTTTTATACGTGATGGACCCAGTGCGTGACATCTGGAGTAACTATCTACGATCTCGTCAAGAGATATTGGCCAATAAAGGCGAACGATGGACTTATATGGGAGCCCTCCGCGGCGACGAGACGCCGACAGAGCGAAAGATCAACGCTAATTAAGCGCCATAAAACCGAATATCGTTCTCGTTACCTTTCACCGAGCGCAGCGCCGCGCCGTACGCCGCCCGCCAACGTATTCTATCTTATAATAATAAAAAGAAACGAAATTACCGCACATACACGAGCTCTTACGATCCTCGTAATAGATTAATGATATAGCCTGCGAGGTCTGTATTTAAACGAGGAACTTTAGAAGGAGGCAGGGGTCGATCGTAGCGCGCGAGGTGGCCGTGTGCGAGGTAATGACGCGCCGGTCGCCACCCGCATACGTGTGAGTGGGATGCCGCGCTTCACGCGACAAGGAAGGGAATATAATCGATAGAGGCGCCACCGATGCGCCGCGGGGCGGCGCCCGCGACGGCCCCACGCGCACCACACGTCTTATTGAGAAATTCTCAAGATGATGCATAATTCTCCTGTTAGTTCCCTGTGTAGTCATTTTACTCCCTGTTAACAATATTACTGATTCAGTGATCGGGTCCCAGACGTATATTTTATCATAAATCTTTGTACGGTGACCCTTTGCTGGCGTCGTTTGTATATTGGTGATTTATATTTTCGCATGAACTTGAAGATACGTGAGGCAACCGTAATTTTATTTTTTCATAGTAATTCTAAACTTTATATACATAACAAAAGAGACAAGAAAGATATTTACTTTCTACCTGCCAATACTTTATCGAAGAAAATAAAGACAATTATAAAATAAATTATATATTTATATTGTGATGTCATTTAACCCCGGTCCACTCTGACAGGAAAAGCTGTTAAAACAGCAATCACGTCTTATCAGAAAGTTATGCTAATAAGACATGCTAATTCCCAAAACCAACAAGGGACGACTAAAAAAATAGTGGAACGATCTTCGGAGGTTAAAAAAGGAGTAAAAAGAGGTCGAGCAGACGGGCGCCATGGCCAATTACGCGGACCACAGTGGCCCAAACCGCGGGCCGGCGTTTGCGCGATCTCAAGAATGCGACCCATGGCTTTCTAGATTTTTTTTATTTAAGTCTAGACTTTAAATCATCATTTTTAATAAAAAAATTAACGTGTATCTATTGAAATTTATATATCAATAGAATCTCTTAAAAAAGTGAGATCTTGTGTAATGTACCTACTAGAGAGATACTATACAAAAAATCAGTCATTCAAGGGTATTCTGACCCATAATTTTCTCGTTAATGTTAATCGATGACTATCAAAGTACATGTAATAAAATCATAACGTATTAAAACTTACAATAGGTTTAAATTATTGCTTTTAATTTTTTGTTAGGAATACATGTTTGAACTAGATAGCAAGTTTTTTTTCCTCGAATTGATTACGCTATCGACCTAACAAGGTCTTAACAGCTTCACCGGACTACTAAGGCGAGCGCTTAAGGCACTCAGCCGATTTTATTTGACAACTAGCTCAAGGGTGCACGGCACACCTCGGCTTGGGCTGTTGCCTGGTATATGCACGTAGAGAATAAATAGTAGTTGTTTATTCGTTAATATAATGGTTTACTATGGTGAAGAATTGTTTATGGGTTGTATGTTTGCCTCATTCCAAGTTGAAAATGCCCTAATTCATGTATAAGAAAGTCAGCTATTGGGACATTAGAATAATTTTATCCTAATATGAAAACATAAGTAGCAGGTTTGCAAGTGCAAGCGTTCCATTGCTGATTTTCAAACAAGACCTGCTGGATACACAAACACATGGACGAAGTTTCAAACACAATATTTTTCACGTTTGGCGGAACGTGTGGTCATTACAATCTGTCTGGCGGATTAAATATAATTTTGTAATAGTTATCTAAATAATATATTGAAAATCATGCGTTTAAATATAAGTGTTCATTCATTGTAGTTCATTCATTTTTATGTCTGCCTTAAAGCGTCTGACAGAAGTTGTGATCTGCGGAAAGTGTCTGCCGATACTGGATACTACTTTGGTGTGATAGTTTACAATACATATATAAAAAAATCAGCTATATCAATTTAAGTAAAATAGCTCTTATTTTTAGTCACCTTTGTCATCTGATACCTATAGATTTGTCACAGACTCAAACTGTGTGAGTGCGCAAGTGTTTTAAGTATAGGAAATACTATTCAGAACGTAAGGTTTCATATCTTTAAAAATAAATTGTGTCTGGTCGCTCCGGGCTCTTGGACTATTTCAAAAAGACTACGCATTAGCTCAAAGATCACATTGATAAAACCAATTTGTTCAATTTATTAATTTGCTAATTCTCGTAAGTCAATAATAACAGTTTTTAATTCTATTTTGAAACTAAGACGATGACAGGATATGGAATATGGATGGAACACAGTATATCGTCTCATAGTTATTATTCTATTAATTCCTTCTTCAATCCATAGAAGTAAAGAGTATAAATTTGGAAATAGGCAAACATCGACCAATGAGCGACTTCCCGGTATTATTCTGTGTGCCGGTAAAGCCGGACATTCTGCTCCGGTAATTTGAGCGTGGGGCGTGACCGGACGCCTGTGACGTCATAGCGGCCAGCCAATAACCGTGCCGAAAGACAAAGTTATTGTCACCCTCGTCCTGTCCTAGTAGTTTGGCAGTATTGTGGTCACCCACAAGTTTGTGTCGTATAGGGCACTGATTTTAGTGTTTCAAGTGGAAGCGTCTTGTTTTTCCTTGTAATACTTTAATATATTATTTTGAAGTAAACAATTTTTATACATCCTTATCGTATATCTGTCCCTTAAATTAATCGAACATCTTTAAATTAGATTTGTCCTGATCATTTTTATATACATACACAACGTTTTGTAAAATAATATAAAAAAAGCATAGAAATCGATATAAATGGATCTCCTCTCATTACCACGTTTACTGACACATCCTATGAATGAAATTGGTAGATATGTAATGGAAATTATAGATTCACCGTTTTGTAATATCACAGTGCGGTAATATCGACGTTATTATTATTTATCGATGGAATGTTCCGGAATATTTTTTATGTTTTATAGTTTAGACCGCAATTTCATCTGATGCTTAAAGACGACGTGGTCTAATATGGTAAATACGACAAACCTAGAGTGTATTGACTCTCAAATGTACCTGACGGAACACACTAACCGATGCTAGGCGACAGATTTTCAACTCGATGGTGGTAGCTAGTCAGGCGGACTTAGAAACTTAGGGGTGTCGAATAACATCATAATACTTGAGACACCCAAGCCAACCTCACCTGCACGCTGTGCACCCTGCCGAATAACGAACGAGGCAATGGCGAAAGCGGGGTAATAGGGTTCTATAGCCTGACTGGGTCGCATCCACCATGTATATGGCGAAAAAGCCCGGTGATTCGCTTCTGCGGGTCGCGTTTCGGGATCAACCTGTGCATATCTAACTTTTCGCAGGTCGGCGTGACAGCGGCGACCAGCGATAGACAGTATGTCACTCGGTGGTCGCCATTGTTTTTGGATTGTACTGTGCTTACCATCAGGCATAGGGCAGTCATTTTGGCGTGCTATAATATAAAATAAAAAAACTTCCACCGTACTGTTTTTTTTCCCTGCTTTCATTCCTCTGACACATTTTGTAGCGTGGGGAAGATTGGGCTGTACCTATTAAAGGTACAGCATACCGTTTTTTTTTTTTCGAACTGACTACGCTATTGACCCGGCAGGGTCTTCACAGCTTCACCGGACTACTAAGGTTGGCGCTTAAGGCACTCAACCGATTTGGGTTTTAGGTAACATACACAAGGGTGCACGCACACCTCGGCTTGGGCTGTTACCTGGAAAAAGTCGCGTCTGACCTAGCTAACTATTCTAAGCTATTCATACATATATACATTTTCAGAAGACGCTATCCTTACTAACAAATGCGAATGTTTGTTACGCTTTCACGGCGTAAGTAATTTAATCGAATTTAGACTAAAACAAACGATGCCGCGAGCAAACCATTAGCTTTTAGCACGTAATTGTCCGATGTATAAAATTGTTAGAAAAAGTTTTGGTGATTCTGATTTATCTCCTGGTGTCAATAGAAGCACGAGTCCCTCATAACTAGAGCTGTCAATATTATTGAAGAAAATATATTTATTATTTTTATGATTGAAAAATACCTTCCATTCTATAACACAAGTAGCGAATGATTTTCGATTTTTATCCCTTGACAATAAGATGTAAAATTAAATGAAACGTGATAATGGATGAAATGAACTAGGGTGCCATGTAAAAACCCTAGTTAGGGTCCTTTACAATAGAAATTGCGGATTATGCAACAGTGTGCAAGAGGCTCAAGTTATTACGTCACGCCTTTTAATGGCCGCCGTGATAATAATATTAAATTTTAACAGTATATTTAAAAAGAATAATATCAATGATATTATAACTAAAAAGCTGTAGATACATTACCGACATGATATTTTGACAAAACGAATGGCACGATAACGCACACATACATAAAATCTCTTGGATTAAATGTGGAAGTAAGATGGGATATTGTCAATATGGATGGTGAAAAAGAAATAGTTATATGTTGCTTAGTTACGGGCGGATTGACGGGGCATATGTCAAAAAGAAGCTAGCTAGCCAAGTTTTAACTAGCCGCGGTCGAAGCGTTTATGAGGTGTTATAATATCATTAAATAACACGATATAAAAAGTGACTTATCTATTTCCTAGTAGGCTTAGTTTAGAACAAACTATGTCTTAAATCAGAAGAGTTGCGGTTGCGGGGTCTATAACGTAGTGTTGACAGACTCACTCTAACTTATATAATTATATTAAAGAGTGAATGAGATAACCAATTAAAAAGACTCTATAGTAATTTAACATTTTAGGTAAACGTAAAGAGGAAGGTTTGTGTTTGAGGTCATAATCGGTTAATAAATAATATTATGCAATAACATATGAAATAGATTAGGCACCTAATTAGTAAAGTTTAAATTACGTACAATACATTTTTATTGTATAAATAATTACAAATATCAGATTATATATAATTACAACTACTCGTTTAATTGCAGCTTTGATATTGTCGAAATACGAAAAACCTTATGCCGTTTGTTTCATTTCTATAATATTACGTGTTTAGGAAAATACATATCAATTAATGGTTATAGTAAAGTGATATCTATATATTGGCTTAAAAGAAATATATATATTAATATCATAGGAGGCAAACGGACCGGTGGGTCATCTGATGTTAAGTGATTATCACCGTCCATAGAAATAATATTATGCAAGAACATATGAAATAGATTAGGAACCTAATTAGTAAAGTTTAAATTACGTACAAATACATTTTTATTGTATAAATAATTACAAATATCAGATTATATATAATTACAACTACTCGTTTAATTGCAGCTTTGATATTGTCGAAATACGAAAAACCTTAGGCCGTTTGTTTCATTTCTATAATATTACGTGTTTAGGAAAATACATATAAATTAATGGTTATAGTAAAGTGATATCTTATATATATTGGCTTATAAGTAATAAATAAATAAATATAAATGAATGAATCTGTAGCAAAAATGTAGCAAAACTATGTATTATTTAAAAATATAGAGTTTAGTGTTAAAATAAAGTAAATCCTCTATCGGTCAAAGCTAATCTCGTACACGCGGCGGTCTTAGATGCGCCTCAATTAACTTTAAACCGTGTTTAAAGAACGAAACGCAAGAATGCAAGAACTGTTACTTCACGTCGGTTTTCTGTGAGAGGGTGGTACTACCCCGGACAAGCCGACCCATTAATAGCTTCAGCGTGGCTCTACCACCTTCGAAGATATATAAATGAATGAATCTAGTAGCAGAACTAATTATTATTTAAAAATATAGAGCTCGAAGAAATTGTATAGTACATTCTTTTAAACGTTATAAAGTTTAGTATTAAAATAAAGTAAATCCTCTATCGGTCAAAGCTAATCTCGTACACGCGGCGGTCTTAGATGCGCCTCAATTAACTTTAAACCGTGTTTAAAGTCCGGCAATTAAATAGATAAAACATCGCTTCTGGTGGTCCACGGTCGCGCGGTCGCGTTGAGGCGGTCGTGGTCGCCGTGACGCGGTCGCGAGGTCGCGGTCTCCGTGACGCGGTCGCGAGGTTGTGGTCGCCGTGACGCGGTCGCGAGGTCGCGGTCGCGCGACTCTCCTGTCACCTATCTTACTGTAGTTACTTTATGGAAAGTGTTCTATAATCTTTATTAGTCTTTCGTCGTGAGGTAAGTTGTTTAGGGTTGTCATATATATTTAAACTCTCTGGACGAAGTTGCAACAGGTAAGTACAATGACTTTGCGTTTTCCTTACTGTTTTTCTATTATCTAAGAACCGTTTAAATTGGCATTTTGTACACTACATAAGTACCCATACCTACTAAATGTGTCTAGCTCTGTCTAAGTATAAACAATATGTTCTTTACTTTATATCATCATCATCATTACCCTTAACCCAGTAGGGTCGGCACGACATGTTTTCTTTTTCCACTCTCTCCTGTCAAATGTCATCTCAGTTCACAATTTTACGCACATATCATTTTTCACACAGTTCATCCATACCTTTTTCGGTCTTCCTCTACTCGTATATACTTCCACAATCATACTCAACACTTTTCTAGTTACATGGTTTTCATCTCTCCTTATGACATAACATCTCATCTCTTCTTTACTTTATATATCATGTTTAAAGTAAGTAGGATAAATGAGGTTTAGATAAAATCTATTCTTTCCATTTTTAATAAAGAAAATACTGTAAAGTATTGAATTGTTGGGAGAAAAAATAATGGTTAGTACACACAAGTCACATTTAAAAATGAATATTAAAAAAATATCTAATCAATTTATAGATTAGTTTAATTTATGTACATAGGTAACTAATTTAAAACTATAATTTACTAATCTCGATTAGTATTTCACTTATAGATAAATTTTTCAGTTAGTTAATAATATAATTTGCATATAATGTACATAATAATTATATATACCAGTTTCTGGACACTCATGTGCAACATAAATTTACTCAAATATAGGTATCGTACAATGCATGCATATGTATTTGTAGCCGTGACGGGCAAATCAGTCGTGCGAACGTGACGTTTTTTTTAATAACGTACTAAAATATAGCTTTCGTGGGTATAAAATTTTATTTAAAAATGCGCCTTTGGGAATAAATAAAGAACAATATTTCATAATAGAGAACATTTGACAACCCTGGCTAAAATAATAGATTAATCAAATAAATACATATATGTTGACTTATTTGTTCGACGATCAGTATAAAATAGATCTCAGAGAGACAAGTTTTAAAGACAAAAAAACCCATAAATATATTCGTTAATCAAGAAATATTACTGACATAACTGACTGTTTAAAAAGGTAATTTTAAAACACAGGATTATATTCTTGACTAATTTGAATGTAATCATTTTTCCAAGGGAATTTTCAAGTACAGTTAAATATAAACAATACACGATACTGGTGGCACAATCTAATGAGCATGAGGTCATGGGTTTGATCTCCGTTATTGTCATTTTATACTTTATTAGCTGTACCCGTGAATTCGTTCGCGTGGAACGTAATATAAAATATATATAAGAAAAATACAATGACTAATAAAATTATCTGAACGACTTGAGAGTCGAGGATATGCTTTATAATTTTCTTGGTGAGGTTTATCATGAACGCAGAGTACTTCAGCAGTGATGCATGTTCAAACAAACAGACTGACAAACATTTTACAAGATACCTGCAACAATTTTTTTTACAAAAATCTAAATTTTACTGACACGTTAGATTTAGATTCTTATTTTATGAATAGATAGATATAGATGTATAGATAAATATTAGCATTTTGTAGTCCGGTGAAGCTGTTAAGACCTCGCTTGGTGAATAGCGTAGTCAGTTAGAAAAAAAAAGCGCTACCAGATAGCGAAAGGCCTGCCAAATTTGAATGTAATCATTTTTCCAAGGGAATTTTCAAGTACAGTTAAATATAAACAATACACGATACTGGTGGCACAATCTAATGAGCATGAGGTCATGGGTTTGATCTCCGTTATTGTCATTTTATACTTTATTAGCTGTATCCGTGACTTCATGCGCGTGGAACCTAATATATTTAAAAAAAATATAGTGACTAATAAAGTAATCTGAATTACTCGAGAGTCGAGGATATGCTTTATAATTTTCTTGGTGAGGTTTATCATGAACGCAGTACTTCAGCAGTGATGCGTGTTCAAACAGACAGACAAACAAAAAATATTGAAATATACGTTATTACTTATTACAAGATACCTGCAACAATTTTGTCGCATAAATCGAAATTGTACTGATACGTTAGATGACACGTGTGGTCGCTAACAAGGAGCAATTGGGAAAAGCCCTACCAAATAGCAAAAGGCCTACCACTATGTACTTACTTAATAATAATTACTTGGCTTAATACCATTACGTTACAAAACCTATCCCATTTTATAATAACTTGATTAAATGAAGCATATATTGATGTAATACGTCTTATCAATCGATGGACGCCGGCTGCACGAGCGTAAAAGCATGACTCATTATCACGTTCCGCGTGAGCCGAGCGTGCAAGAGAGATCGCGGAACAAACGATAGACAGACGCGATGGGCGTAAGCGATTGGCTTGTGGCGCATCTATTTATACCTATATAGAATAATTCAATTCATAAAAGTATGCAATTTTTCATCGATATTTTCCTATGACGTTACCACGCAAAATTATCGTCTGTAAACCGACTCTACAGATAACTAATTTTTTATTCTGTGACCGAGAAATGAAGGTGTAAAGTTAAGAAACCCATTCGATTTGTGTCGATGTGGCGTGTTAGTGTCGCGGTGCAACGATCCGATAATAAAATCCTTATCTTATTATAAACGTTTGCGGTTAGCTTTGGGTTTTCGTAACGAATCGAAGATTGGTAGCGACTTCCATTACATTTATTAAGGTCACAATGAGATACGTATTGTTTAGAGCGGTTTGATGAAGTCACGTTTAATTGACAGTATGGATGACCCAGTGTTTTAAACGATCGGTTTTTAATCCTTCACGGGGCAATTATTTTTTTGATGCACAAATTATTGATCCGAGTCTGATTGCACTTTGTGTCTGTTAAGTATATGTTAATTTTAGCACGATAAGTAGTCGAAACTTCATTACGCAGCTGTGGAAAAAATATTTAACTTAAAGTATAAAAAAATCCCAAATTACTCAACAACAAATTGACAGCAGTTTATTATAAGAATTTACATAAAATAACGCAATAGAGTAATATACATACCTAGTTCTTATTGCCGTCTATAAAAATATAGTGTATCATTATCCTAACTTATTACCTAGAGTAATTTTTTGTTTCTATCCACCAGTTATAGAGCAAGTAACAAAGGAATGGTGATATGCGGGTAGAATTCCAAAGCTCGTCATACGGGGCCATTCAGTACAGAGGAAAAGATAACCATTTTGTACACCCCTATATCTAAAGAAAGTTTTATAGCGAGAGAAAAAGTCGATGCGTAATATCTTCTATTTTTCGACAAATAGATTATATACACTATAAAGTGTTTATACTCTGTGATAAAGCTAATAACTCTTTCGAAGTTACTGTAACTGCATCTCGTAATAAGTATTGAGTAATAATAGTTCGAAATACAAATATTTAATAACAGTTTTGCCAACTGTCAAATACTAAAACAAGTAACGCGATAGATATATATATATTCATTGGCTGATTCAAAAGCCGACGCGATGCAACGAAATGATTTGTTTTTCCTCAAATATATGGGATGGTAAGTATATTAGTACCTTATCTTTTTTACCTAACAATATCTTATACTTGTTTCAAATAAACCGTTACATTCACACATTACTTGAGGTAATATTGCTTTTGATTAGTATAAGGCGGTTTCGCTGCCACGTTTCTAAACGAATTCTACAATGGTTATAAATTCTGGTCGCACATTTGCATTTGATTAACTAATTTTATGTGTTATATTGGATTCCAGTTGATAGTGTTGAGACAGAAGTGAATTAATTGAAAGAAGCTTTAAAAATGTCGATAAATTTAACGTGATAATAAATTTTGATCTATCTTATTTGATACTTTCACATAGACGTGAACATTTGTTACAGTAAGAGTATTTCTTTGTTTTGAGTACTGTTTTATACCTACGCGCATATTTTTACCTCATTACGTGGAACTCTATAATGTTTTCCGATTGTATTTTTATATTCTCTTTGATACATTTTTTTTTTCGAACTAACTATGGTGTTGACCCTTGCTTAAACAATTTGTTAGATTTTATCATAGGAGGCGTCGTTATATTCATCTTAACTTTATGATATATAATATAGATCTATGTTGTTTGTGAATTAACGGTGGGTTTGCGTTCGGCGTTTTTGTTTCCTTTGTTATAATGCCGCTTATTATTGGTGCGTGCGTGTATAATACAATAACAGACTGGTCTAACGTGAATACTGTTGGTTAATAAAACGTATAGCTATTTAATAAACAATTTAATAAATAATAAAACAATAATAAATAATAAAAAATTTAATAAATAATAGATAATACATGCAAGTATCTTTAGTTAAGTATATACAATGCACATACGATTTAATACATTACATTAATATTTCATGTAAGTGAATAAATTGAATTAGTATATAATTTTGATAATTGTTCAGACAAAAGTTATTGGGTAAAATAGTTTAAAAATTGTCAAATTTACAACTCTATCGCTGGTTTTATTTATTAGAAACCGTTGAAATTTGTTATTTTACTTATAGAGTCCGATTGAGTCTAGTATATATAATTGTATAGTTTTATATTTATTTTTATGGCGAACTGAAGTAAATTGAACACTGAAACACTTGCTAAATGTTTACTATGCATCGCACTTAAGTAAAATAAAGAAAACAACACAAAACGATTAAAATGGCATAAATTATCCAGATTAGTACAGTAACGTAAAACGACACGTAAAAAATCAGTGATAAATCGCTAAATATCTAACATAGCTTCGTTACAAATTCCGAGAGAGATAACGTTGAATATTCGATTAAACGAGTATCGAATAACTGAAATCGAAATCGATATCGGTTAATTGCCTCGTCGAGACAAACGAACGACTTTAATCGCGTGTGCGGCTCTGCGAATCGCCGCTCAATGTCCGCGTTAAACAAAATAACGCGATTACTCGAACGCGGCGCTTTTGATGTTCTCAAAGGAGGCCGATTTGTTTGGCATAAAGAGCTCTTTATTGGGCCGCGTATATCGGGGTCTTATGCGAATTTATTCGCACGGTTATTATTGCAATTCAATTAATAGCGAGCACAATGTTCGGTCAGGTTTCTTCGCCTTTTAAACGAGCTGCCGGGCCCTGGACGGTAAAAGTACAGAGTTGAACGAAATTTCCTTCGCGTTATACGAATGGAATTCTTTTTTGTCATAAATTATTATAAAAAATAAATTCGTTTCAGTTTTCTTTTTCTTTATGACATTTAGTTTTCTTTTATTAAAGCACGACAAAGTCACTAGCACTATACTTGACGGTAGTTACAGTGAACTGTAAAAAAAATTATAATCCAAGGTCATTCGTCAGCGGTTAAATTACATACTGGCTGATCTTTAAATGTGACAAATAAAAAAATGGCATTGCTGCGAGTTATTCAGTAAGTGTATGCACAGCGATATAGGCTTGAGATAGTCGGGCATAGACACTCTTTAATAACCTGTGAGATAATTGGATATTCTTATTCTAATACACACCACGCCTGAGAATGCCGATATGTTATTTTACACTCGCTTATATACGATCACAGAAAACACCAAAGTTCTAAACTTAATTCATTGATTATTCCCTCTAATTTTTCTATTAGGGCTATTTTCAAAACAGTACTCGCCAATGTATTTGCAAATTAAACCTTATCACATCTTCATAACTCATACATTTCTTTTAAGTGATGCTTCTATAGTGGGTTTCAGTAAACGTAATTGATAAAACATCCTGTATTATATACTGCTGGTATTAAGTTAAAAATCTGTTACTAAGAATCCCTCAGCAATAAAGCAGATTCACTCGCCAGCTATCTTAAGAAGTATTTATAGGCAAAGTTGCTACAACTACGGTTTTTTTTTTCGAACTGACTACGCTATTGACCTAGCAAGGTCTTAACAGCTTCACCGGACTACAGTACCTACCACTACGGCCGTATTGTCGCTTATATAATATTAATAACAAAATCATGTACAGTGATTAGATCTTAAAATCATTTTTTCATAGCAAGCGACGACCGAATTTGTTTTTTTTTTATTACATTAAAATTATTGAACGCAAACGGCTACCGGTGTTCGAAGTACTTTACTTCAATAAGGATCCGTTATAATTCGCCTCTTAGCGTATAAAAACACTCAAGCGGTCGGCTAAGACCCTTTATCTCTTCATCCTTATAGCTTCAAGTTATCAAGTTTGTGGCATGTATCGTATATCTTTGATGATTTCTTGAATTTGTAAGGACCCCTATACAGTGATTACTCATGTTTTAAAAATAAAAATATTGACGATTATTCTCTTTTTTTTTTACTACTATTGCCTAATGTATATATCATTTTTTATTATATAACTTCTAAGCTTTGTCATTATAAAGTTTTATATATTTAATCTACAATAAAATAATTAAAAAAAGCACAGTAATTAAAAATGAGTGCAAGACTGTCACACGCGAACTTTTTAATATGTTACTTGGTTACATTGAAACCAGATGGCAGCACGATCGCGCGCCCATATATACCTAATTAAATGTATTGTGTGATTTTTATTATTAATGAATTTAATATTTTTATGAAAAAAAAAATTCGTTCATTTTTGTTTATTTTA
>MU159327.1:0-62430 GCA_015888305.1 Antheraea pernyi | reverse complement strand
GGTCGTCCAGCATCTGGATGGGGTGGGGCCCAATTTATCGGAGGCGCAGTTCGGCTTCCGGACGGGGCGTTCCACCGTGGACGCCCTGTGCCTTCTAAAGTCGCTGTCCATGGAGGCGACCTCCCAGGGGGAAAGGGTTTTGGCGGTGTCCCTAGACATCGCCAACGCCTTCAACAGCCTGCCGCACGGAGTTATACGGGAGGCGCTCCGTTACTTCGGAGTGCCCTCGTACCTGCGGAGGCTGTTGGAGGCGTATCTCGACGATAGGGAGGTCGCCTATGTGGACAGCGGCGGACGAATGGTGCGACGAGCCACGAGGAGAGGAGTTCCACAGGGGTCGGTATTGGGGCCGCTCCTGTGGAACTTGGGCTACGACTGGGTGCTCCGCGGCGCGCTCCCGCACGGAGCGCGCCTCCTATGCTACGCGGACGACACCCTAGTCGTAGCCCGGGGGGGAGATTGGGAGGAGCTGGTGCGCCTGGCCACGTTGGCCACAACCCTCGTGGTCAGGCGCATAAGGAGGCTGGGCCTCAGGGTGGCCCTCGAGAAGACCGAGGCCCTACTATTCCATGGACCTCGGCGAGGGCCACCGCCTGGGGCCCACATAATGGTGGAGGGCGCCCGGATCAGGGTGGGGGCCCAGATGAAGTACCTGGGCCTCACTCTGGACGGGCGCTGGCACTTTGAGCCCCATTTTGCGGGGCTCGGACCGCGAATTTCTGGGGCGGCGGCGGCGCTCGGCCGGTTGCTCCCCAATATAGGGGGGCCGGGTGCCGGGTGCCGTCGACTCTACATGGGAGTCGTGCGGGCGATGGCTGCCTACGGGGCACCGGTGTGGGCCGACGCCCTCAGTCCCGCCAACGTGCGCGCGTTACGTAATGCGCAGCGCACGGTGGCACTGAGGGCAATCCGCGCATACCGCACGGTGTCCTCGGCGGCGGCCTTCACGCTCGCCGGCTCCCTACCCTGGGAGCTGGAGGCAGGTGTTCTCGCCGCCGTTTACGAATTCACGGCGGCGAGGAAGCGTAGTGGAGAGCCTCCGGCTCTCAGGGAGATCGAAGAACGGAGACGGCGTCTCAGGGAGGAAGCCGTCGAGAGGTGGATGCAGGACCTGGCGGACGCGCGCTTCGGGACGTACACCGTTGACGCCGTCCGCCCGGTCCTGCGGGAATGGATAGGGAGGAAGTGGGGCTCCCTGACGTTCCGTCTGGTGCAGGTGCTGACCGGCCACGGGTGCTTCGGTTGGTACCTGCATCGGATCGCTCGCAGGGAGCCGACCGCCGCCTGTCACGAGTGCGGCGCTGATGAAGACACCGCGCAGCACACGCTGTCTGAGTGTGCTGCGTGGGAGGGAGAGCGCCGCATTCTGGCGGCGGCGGTAGGAGGGAATTTGTCGCTGCCGAGCGTGGTTTCGGCCATGCTCGGCAGCGAAGAGGCGTGGCAAGCGATGGCCTCCTTCTGCGAGGAGGTCATTTCGCAGAAGGAGGCGGCGGAGAGGGCCCGCGAGGCAGATCCTCTAAGTGGCCCTCTCCGCCAACGGAGGACCGGCGGGAGGAGGAGGCGCTTTGCCCAACTCCTCCCGCCACCGTAGTCGGACCTGAGGGGATGGGCCGGGGGGCCCATCTCCTCATTGCACAGGTTCGGCGGACGAGGGGGGGCAGCCGGTGTGTACCCGGTCTGTCCCTCTATAGGAAGGAGCCCGGCGGTCACCTTCCGCCGCCCGGTCCTGCGGGAATGGATAGGGAGGAAGTGGGGCTCCCTGACGTTCCGTCTGGTGCAGGTGCTGACCGGCCACGGGTGCTTCGGTTGGTACCTGCATCGGATCGACCCAACCTAACCTTTTTTTTTTTTTAAAGTGGAGAAATCCTGCATTGGATACCCTCCCGCTGTCGGGGGACAACGAGAGGGTTATGTCAGACTCTTACTGACTAAAACTCCACTGCCGCTCTGCGCGTATGTGGACCAGGATCGAGGGTTGACGTTGAGCATATGCTCCTCTGACCTGGTCACGCGCCTGGGTCCCCGTAGATGTTGAAACGGGGGACCCTCGTCTCGAGAGAGAGATTAATGAACGCGTTAATCTCAGGAACTACTGATCTTCTTTTTTCTTTTTTCTGAAGCTGTGCCCGTGACTCCATTCGCGTGGATACTAATGTAAAAACCAACGATTAATAAAGTCATCTGAATGTATTCAGTCCATTGTCTGCTTTTCTCTCGTACTTACGTCGCGTCGTTATTAAGACTACTATAACTTTTGATAGAGTGGACCGATTTTAATGAAACAGACACTAAGTTACTCCCGAGGGTATGGCATACGATTTTCTTGTACAGGGTTTATTGTGAACTCAGTATTTTAGCAGTGATGCGTGTTCATACAAACAGACAGACATTTCTAAAAATGATTGAAATGTATTCTATTACCTATTCCTAGACACCTGCAACAATTTTTTTGCAACAAAAAATCGAAAAAGTACACACAAACAGGTTAGATTTACGTTTTTATTGTAGTATACATTTCAATATTATTTCTATTGACTCTTTACTGAATACGGAATTTAAAATCAACAATGAGTAATGAACGTTGCGGGAGCGAAATTTACTCCCAGACCACGGCGGCGTGATCTGTGGTTACGCGGGCGTGGGCGTGAGCACGCTGTGTTTAGAGAGACAGGCTGGTACTGATCGTTCACTGCCGTTATTTCATCGGGAGGTTCGGTGATAAAATTGGAGAGTTCTGTTTGGTTGAACGCGTTAATCTCAGGAACTACTGATCTTCTTTTTTCTTTTTTCTGAAGCTGTGCCCGTGACTCCATTCGCGTGGATACTAATGTAAAAACCAACGATTAATAAAGTCATCTGAATGTATTCAGTCCATTGTCTGCTTTTCTCTCGTACTTACGTCGCGTCGTTATTAAGACTACTATAACTTTTGATAGAGTGGACCGATTTTAATGAAACAGACACTAAGTTACTCCCGAGGGTATGGCATACGATTTTCTTGTACAGGGTTTATTGTGAACTCAGTATTTTAGCAGTGATGCATGTTCATACAAACATACAGACATTTCTAAAAATGATTGAAATGTATTTGTATTACTTATTCCGAGACACCTGGAACAATTTTTTTGCAACAAAATATCGAAAAAGTACACACACGATTTGCGTTTTTATTGTAGTATTGATTTCAATATTATTATTAATTCTATTGACTCTTTACTGAATACGGAATTTAAAATCAACAATGAGTAATGAACGTTCTCCATTTATTCTACGGTGTTAATAACAATTATACAATTTAGCTCAGATCTGATTAAATTATAAACAAGAATTGATTGAAATCTCTACGCATGCCTTTGTTCTTACAAAGCCCGGCCACCAGTAGACCCGTGGATACTTCGATAAGGTGTTTGAATCCAGCTTTTTATTATCCCTTATCAACGATGCTCATTCACGCACACAGCCACAGTATCGTTTATGATTTCCATAAAGACACACACTTATAAATATATATCTTTTGAAAGAAGCAAAGGCGTTCACAACCTTTTAATTTGTTCTCAAGTGAAACATTTTTCGCTCAAATTAAAACTCTAATTCTGTATCCATACGAGTGATTATTGTTTTGTAGAGTTGATGGTATAATGTTGTGTTCTTTTCTGAGATATTTCCCAAAAGTGTTCGGTGATGTGTATCTTTTAATGTTAGCATAGCTCTTGAGTGTCGGATAAATTGATTAGGAATTGTTGATTTTTTTTATAGGAATTAAATAAGATTTTTAGTATGGACCGGTTTTTAATGTTTTGTATATATCAAATTACTTCATTTACGATATAATCTATACTTTGTCAGGTTTTAACGAAACTTCACTATTAGATGTTGAAGTATGAAATATATAGTACTAGCGGGCACGGCAGACCTTGTCTCGCTCTGATTATATAAAAATCCTTGGCAAATTATATACCAAAACCTTCCTCGTGAATCACTTTATCTACTGGTGAAAGTCGCATGAAAATTCATTCAGTCCTTTTTGAGTATATCGCGAACAGACAGACAGACAGACAGACGCGGTAGGGGACTTTGTTTTATACTGTGTAATGATATATGAATTAACAAAGAAAATCTTGGATACCTCGATAATTGAGTATTTAAAAATGTCTAATATAATAACGTAAAAATAATGGATTCACTATGAAGTTATAAGATCTAGGTTGGTGTATATAATCTGAAAGTGCTTAAATCGGGAAGAAAAAAGTATAAGATTATAGTACAGATGTTCATCCTAGATATGGATTTTTTTGTTAATTATAATCCATAGATACTAATAATAGGTGTTTGCTTCAGACTTTGTAAATTCGAACTCGCTAATATCTAGATATTATAATCTCTATTACCAGTTAGTATATATATTTAAAACCAATTCAACCTTTTTGTGTGAAGAAAAATGGTGGGGGTAGACACTGTGTCGGCTAAAGTGTTGAAAACATTGGTGCTCGTACGATCACCGAAGTCAAGCAGCGCAGGGCGCGATCAGTACTTGGATGGGTGACCGCGTGGCAACACCGCGTGGCATTGGCTTTTTGTTGTATCTTTTTAAATCAAAATGTTTCACGGTACTACAAAAGTATCACATTGTCACTTCTATCGTGAGTCCTTACAGACTTACATTATTATTTTTAGCTTATTGAAGTAAAACTAGACTTCTAGACACTGTGTATCTGCCCGGATAAATAGTTACAGTGCCTTCAGAGTGTTTATTGCCATTCCTGACTTCATCGACTCTATACGTGATTAGTGTAACATCTAAGATCTTTTTAGGAAAACCTCTATATCATTAATGTTATTAATAATTATAATGTCGAATTGTAAACAATAAGCTGATAATTATTTCTCTTATTAAAAATAAAGAATGAGTTGAAGTCTTGCTAAATTTCATGCAGACAAAGTCGCGGGTAACAGCTAGTCTAAAATATAATAACCTTAATTACTTTTTATTAGGTTCGCTATCTAGGGGTGCATGTCAGAGAGTCTCTGCAAGGCGCACCCCGGGCAACATCGGTATAATTACTTTGAGCTAACGCTAACACGCAGACGAAGCTGTCAAAAGAAAAAAAAAAGATTTTGGAACATTCATCATTAGTGCTCCGCTCCCATTCTCCTTGTTTTATTGTTTTAATTTAAACATTGTCTAACACTTGTCTAAGTTGACAGTTCTTATTGTTGCGATTTATTGTATTTGCAGGATAAGGATGTTACATTTCGTGGGTATAATTAATTTGGAAGATGTAAATAAATTAAAAAATTTTAGACATTCACAAGTAAATCATAGCTGCCATTATTGACATTTGACAAAGCATTTAATCTGAGATTATACTGTTCTTTCACTTTACACACTTTGACGTATTATATTAAATTTATATTTTGCTTATTTTAAGAATCACATCATTTCCTTTTAACCAATATGTCACGGCTGCCCCCCCTCGTCCGCCGGACCCGTGCAATGAGGAGATGGGCCCCCCGGCCCATCCCCTCAGGTCCGGCTACGGTGGCAGGAGGAGTTGGGCGAAGCGCCTTCTCCTCCTGCCTGTCCTCCTTTGGCGGAGACGGCCACTTTGAGGGTCTGCCTCGCGGGCCCTCTCCGCCTCCTCCTTCTGCGAGATGACCTCCTCGCAGAAGGAGGCCATCGCTCGCCAAGCCTGTTCGCTGCCGAGCATGGCCAAAACCACGCTCGGCAGCGATAAGTCCGCTCCCACGGCCGCCGCCAGGATGCGGCGCTGCTCCCCCCACGCAGCACACTCAGACAGCGTGTGCTGCGCGGTATCTTCCTCAGCGCCGCACTCGTGGCAGGCGGCCGTCGGCTCCCTGCGTGCGATCCATTAACGGACTCACCATAAGCATTTGTTAACATTTCACTCACTTTCTTACACTTTATTTCATTTTTTAGGCAAAATAAAAAAAAATTGACAATTGGACTCTCCAAACCCGTGAAATTTTAAAATTTCTGTTATTTTCTGAACACAATTCATATATATATATATATATATATTTTACGTAGGTTTATCTATGTTTATTACAAAGTTAGCATGAAAGGTTTATATGCAAAACAGATAATAATTTAATTTAACTCCGTGAATAGTTAAGGATACATATAAAATACAAAGGCTAAGTATACATAAGTATAAAGGAGGATGTAATACATCATTGCACAATGCCTTACATTCATTGACCCCAGTCACCAGTACAACAACTTGTTGCACTTATCACCCATTTATAAACATACAACTGATATGAACATATCTTAACAACTGTTCTGCCAAAGTCTAAATAATAAAGATGTATAATATATAGATTACTTATTGAAGTTAGGGCGCTTCTTTGGTGCGTTAGGGAAAAAAGATGAGAGTAAATTTTTACGATGCGAGCACACCGTCACGAAAAACCGACAACCTGAAGTTAGCTATAGGCAATATTTTAGTTTTTACGATGCGCGCGCACACCGTCACGAAATACCGACACCCTGAAGTTAGCTATAGAACTACACACACACTTCTTGATAACATAATGCTTCTCTGAGAAGACAAGTGCTTGTAGTCTGTACATATAATAAAAAGGAAATGTCAATATATTATATCAAAGTAACAACATTGTACTGATTGGATATGAAAGTATGCTGATAACAAAACACAATTTAAATAATGCATCCGGAGACGCGGGTAATTACTAGTTAATTTTATAAGACTTTAAATATTGAGCTTAGCAAAAACATTGTTCTAATAATCATTTGGAATATATTTCAAAGTAATTAAGCATTTATGGTATATTATTGAAAAGGGTTTATTGAGGGATTCAAACAAATTAAAAATATATATGTACACAAAATAATTTGGAAGTGTTGAGTTTTTGTTACTTCCTTTTCTGTGGTAGGCATCATGATATTTGAAAATTTGATTATGTTAATTCCTTGTATATTATTAGTTATAAAAGAGAAATTTAACATTTCTTATTAACCACTATTATTTAATTATAAAACACGTATCACTGCTAAAGTACTGCGTTCATAGTAAAACCTCACCAAGACAATCATTAATTAAGCAACGTTCAATATTCTCGAGTAACATTAGTCTTGGTCTCATTAAAATCTGTTCACTCTATCAAAAGTTATTGTTATTTTAATGACGACGCGACTTCAGTACGAAGTAAAGTGGATAAGTAAATGGACTTAATACATTCAAATGATTTTATTATTCACTGTTTTTTTTCATTAATTCCATAGTTTTTATCTTGTCTACTTTAGCAGTTATACGTATTCATACAAACAGACAGAAAGATAGACAGACAGGCAGATATTTCTAAAAAGAAATCAAATGTATTTTATAACTTATTCCAAGACACCTGCAACTAGTCCGGTGAAGTTGTTAAGACCTTGCTAGGTCAATAGCGTAGTTTGGTTCGAAAAAAATAAAAGACATCTACTACAATTTTTTTTACAAAAATCTAATAAGTACAGACACGTTAGATTCACATTCGTGTTATATGTATGTATAGAAGATAGAGTGAGATGTAATTATTCAACATTTTTCTCTTGATTGCTAATATTGTTTATTATTTTTTGTTACAATTTTCTAACAAAAAATACATTTTCAATTTGTAACAAAAAATAAAACGGACTTCAAAAAATTCACTCTAAAAATGCACTAGAACGGCTTTGACCGTAGTTAGGTTACCTACGTTGTCTTAGATTGTCATCAATATTGGTAATATTTCAATTGCTATACATTTGGAGTTCCTTGGTGTATCTTCGAAATCTAGGGTACAATGCTAATTGTTTACGAACGTAAACATTAAGAAATGTGTATTTTGTATTGTATTTGTGTGGCAACATTGCTAATTTAAAAAAATGTCTTCCTTCATTCCCGTTCATGCGTTTAATGTATTTATCTGTATATTTTAAATTCAATAAAAAGTTAATTCAATATATTTGAATGGTTTTATGTTTATTTCGACTATCGATAAACATAAAATTGGTGCCGAAACCCGGGATAATCCGAAAAAATACAAACAAAATCAATTACGTAGAAGTGCTTGCCAGCGGACCGAGCTTGTGACAAAAACAAACGCCATTTTGTGGTTTTAGAAGCCAAAAGAAGAAAACACTTGGACATTGTGACCAACACAAAATTCAATTTTATTTTAAGGAAATAAAAATACCCTAGAAAATAGTACCATTCCATTAAAAAAACTAATTTTCAAAACTGATTTATAAATGACGAAGTTCTGGAGAAACAAACGTTTTAAAAAAAAACCAACAAATGGAGAACCTCCTTTTTGAAGTATTTTTTATAGGTACATTATAGGTGTTCGGTGGGGTCTAAGATGATAACCACACTAAACCTAGAGGGGGCTAATTCTCAAGTGCAACAGCCGGAAACCCCCACTTTTTTTTTCATATCATAGGAGGCAAACAAACAGGTGGGTCACCTGATGTTAAGTGATCACCACCGTCCATAGACACTTGCAACACCAGAAGAGTCGCAAATGCGTTGCCAACATCTATTTGAGGTAGGAGAGTGGAGAAGGGGGAGGGGAGGTGGGTATATTTGGGTATAATACATTTTTTCAACTTGATGGTGGTATCTAGCCAGGCGGACTAAGAAATAGCCTTACCACAATGCCTATGGTTTCATTACAATTCTCCCCTTCACCGTACGCTCCGACTGATTTTCTAGGATTCGAACCTACGTCCATCGACGCGGTGTCCGAACACGTTATCAACTAACCCATTAATCGCTTCCGAAACAGTCTGTTAGTTTATCTAAATAATTAAATCATTTATTTACATACAATACGTGAATAATATTCAACACGTCAATAGGTATCCGATTCATTTCGAATATACCCTTACTTATAATTTGAAGCATTTATCCATCGTAAGCCGATTATTAAAATCCCCCGTATCGCTACCGTCTCGTACCCCAGCTTGAGATCAATCACAGCTTCCCGCCTACAACGACAGTATCATTTGTCACTTAGGACGCCGCCCAGTATCGCCCGCCCAGCTATTGTGTTAAGATGTATTCACCATTGAACGCGAAGAAGAAATTTTGAAAAACAAGTACGATGAAGTTATTATTGATAAATACTTTTCAGGCAGTTACTTATATTGCTGGATAAATTTAACTTTTTGTTATGTAGGTATATCTGATCTACATCCAATACTGTTTGAGATGTAGGTGTAGGTTTTGTAGGTGGTAGAGCCTCGCTGAAGCTATTACTGGTTTCAGCATGAATGGGTCGGCTCACCCAGGGTAGTACCACCCTCTCATAGAAATCCGACGTGAAGTAACAGTGCTTGCATGCATTGCTATGGATGGCGGTGATCACTTAACATCAGGTGACCCACGTACTCGTTTACCTCCTATGATATAAAAAAAAAGTGTTGTGTTTCATATCCAAAAATGTTTTTCGTCCATTTAAAGTTTATCCTTGTATCCGTTCTCAAAAAAATATAGACGTGAATACTTTTCCGATCAATAACTTTTACCTACAACTACTCAGACATAATATTACAAAAGAACATATCGACATATACAAATATAATATGAGATATTTAATATGTTCGCAATAATATTAAATCGTAAGGAAGGTGTAGTTGTTTGGTCCTTGCGCGTCAAAATATTTCTTTTGGAATACTCGTTGTCTTTTATTAGGGTTGTTACGTTTAAAAACACACGATTTGGTTCGTATTAAGATTTTTTTTTATTATTAGATTTTTTTTCTGGATAAAAATATACACTATGTTATTTTCTGTACTGATGAGAATGTATATCCAAAATTTCATGAACATACAAACTCACTTTCACCCTTATATAACATTAGTTAGAATTAGTTGTAATCAAAAATAAATCTAATTTCATAATTTATTTAATTTGTATCTCAAATTTATATAACGTTTTAAAGAAAAACAGGATTTAATCATTTTCATACATTCAAATTAAAATTATATATAAGTACCCACCTTATTTTATCTAGGCATTAAGTGGATATTTTATACACACGAACACGATTACATAAATACGTATATATACTGACAATTATATAATAATCTATACCTATTCATAGAATTATAGAGGTCTGCGATTGTGCACTCATTGCCCAAAAAACTATTAATAGATTTATCATGTCTTGACAATTTTAAATACAATATTAAACAATTATATCAAATATTAAACTACAATACAATACAATATAAATATTAAAATAAATTCCACGATAGCTGAATTTAATATAAAGTTTTAAGAATCTAGGTTTTTTTTTATAAGCACTAGGCGATTGGTTTTTTCTTGCGGTGGACAGAGTATAGAGGTGCAGATCTACGATCCTCCTTTGCACATACTTAAAATATATTCTTCAGATAATAAGTAACGCATACGAAGTCGCGGGTGTCAGCTAAATTTAAATATGTATTCAGTTTCGACATATGCAAGAACCATTTGAAAACAAGACCATTTTCCGCGATAACTGAAATTACCCTCACTGCACATTTGCGCAATATTAGCGCATATAATTGTAAATATCAGAAGCCTTGAATTTCCTTAGTCTTCGTAGCAAAATTCGAATTTACATATAGGTATTATAATATAAAGGCAGTGTACTTAGTAATTTATATTTGAAGCTTGCCAGACGGTAAAACAGTTTTTAATTTGTCTATCCATACCTACGACTATGTAAAAATCTTTCTATATCATTTGAACGAACTTAACTTATAATCTAGTTGAAGGAATTTTGTGGGACTAATTTACCTTAATATTCCCAATAATTCTAGAAAAATTGTATGATACATTCGATGGGTTATGTTTTATTTTATTGAAAACCCTCAGAGACGAAACAAAACAAAGGTGAATATCAGAAAACACTCGTGAGTAGAGAATGCGGAAAATGTAAAATTGTCGTTTTCACGAATGACGGAGCAGGTGTGAGGGTGACGACAGAAATATTATAAAAAAAATATTCTCACAAAACGAGATATTACTCTGAGAAATTCCTTGAAGGGATACCTGCTGTCTGACGCGCGATATTGTTTGAATATTTTTATACATATTTAAAGGTATAATAAAATCAAACTTCAATTCGTAAAGTATCGCATTAGTATTTTATACTTTATAAGTCTAAACAATTACACCTGATGTAAAAAAAACGGTACGGTCTAAGATGGTAAGCACGCTAAGCCTAAAGAGAACTGGCTGTCAAGTAGAACTGCCGGAAGACACCTATATGTGCTTGGCGAAAGATTTTAATTTAATGGTGATACATACCCAGGTGGGATTAAAAAAGCTCCGGGTCTTTCGCAAGGATTCAAAACTAGGTCCATCTACGTGGTATCCGAACACGGTAGTCAGTAACCACTGATGACTGAACAATCATCGCTTCATCTACACTAATATTATAAAGAGGTAAAGTTTGTGAGTTTGTGACGTTGGAGAAAGTAATCTCAGGAACTACTGGTACGATTTGAAAAAATCCTTTCAGTGTTATATAGCTCATTTATCGAGGAAGGTTATAGGCTACAAATCATCACGCTAAGACCAATAGGAGCGGAGCACCAATGAAGGACGTTTCAAAATCGGGGTATTTTTCCTCTTCAGAGCTTCCGATGTGTGTTAGCGTTAGCCCTAAGTAGATAAATTTAAGTAGTTAAATACGTATTAAATACTTGGTTTAAAAAGGTAGCCCAAAGTAGATAAATTTAAATAGTTAAATACGTATTAAATAGTTGGTTTAAAAAGGTTTTGTAATAAATGCACCGCGCTCGTCCGAGGCGAGTTCGCGTTATCCTTTTTTACAAGTCTAACTTAAAGTAACCAAAGCGAGACAAAAGAGCAAGATGGCGAACATTCAGCGACCGCGGTGCATTTAATACGAGACCTTTTTAAAGGCAGGATTCAATACGTATTTAACTTTTTTGTAATAACCGATAGAGTTAATAACTTATCAAGGGTTTACTCGCACTTTCACCGCACCACCGAAAGCCAAATCATGCTCTTTTTAGGAGTTTTCTAACCAGCCATTGCTGCCTTTAAAATGATTGATTTTCAGCGAATTTGCGAACTCTTCAGCTTTTCCTTTCACTATGGGTCTGTAGCACTGATGTTATGGTTAGTGACTGTTTGAACCTCGTAAATAAACATTGCTCCAAAATAATTGACATAAAGTACTTTCTCCATATCATCGTTTCTTCAAGAGTTTAGCTTCTTTTATAATTATAAGTGATAATGTACTTTCGTGTATTCCAATCTGAGCCCCAACATCTTTCCTTGTTTATCCACTTTTCACCTGTTTTATCGCTTTTAATTTATCAAAGTATGTTAGTATTGTTAAATTTCGTTATGAACTCATTTTACTCAGGAAATTTTACCTTACTAGGTCAATAGCATAGTCAGTTCGAGAAAAGGGCTTAGGTAATTTTTATCACAGAGCACAGTTTCCTGAACACTGATCAACATCTAATCATCCAAGTAAGCCGCTGTCCTAACCACTGTAAATACAGCTTTTAGGGTTTTCAAAGAAACAATAGGGGATTGTATACTTCTTGTTTGTGTTAACAGTTTAACTTGTAAACAGGTGCAATCAATATATTTCGAGTAAGATTTTGTTTTATAAATTCATTCGAGATGACGCATTGTCAGACAGTTTATTTTACAGAGCTCATCGAAACATTTTTCTAAGTAACTGAGGGCTAATAAGTAATAATTAGTTTAAGTTATCGAGGGTGCGTATTTTAAGTAATAGAGGTTTTAGGCACTGAGGGGAAGGGAACAGATTATTTTTTTACCTTATCAAGGTTCTACTCTATATTGAAATAACATTAAAAGGTGGCTATAATCCAAATATTATATTCAAATACAAAATTATTTTAGCTCAAGAGCGTTTTTTGACTTTTTCCTAATTACCTATTCTGCTGTTCGAATTAGTACGACAATAAAAATATGGATTACCAAACAAAACTGCATAGTTTTTCTTTATAACATAGAAGGTAAACGAACCGGTGGATCACCTGATGTTAAGTGATCACCACCATCCGTAGACACTTGCAACACCGGGGGAGTCGCAAGTGCGTTGCCAGCGTGTGTTTGGGAGAAGGGAGAAAATGCGGAGTGGGGAAGATGGGAGGGAGGGGATTTGGGTATCCGGCGCTCTTACTGACCGAACGAAACGAAACGAAATGCGAGCACTGTTACTTCACGTCGGTTTTCTCTGAGAGGCTGTTAGTACCCCGGGCGAGCTGATCCTGATGCTGAAAACAGTAATAACTTCAGCTGGGAGAAGGGAAAGTGGGGGAGTGGGGTAGAGGGGAGGGGATTTGGGTATCCGGCGCTCTTACTGACCGAATGAAACGAAACGAAATGCGAGCACTGTTACTTCACGTCGGTTTTCTCTGAGAGGCTGTTAGTACCCCGGGCGAGCTGACCCTGATGCTGAAAACAGTATTAACTTCAGCTGGGAGAAGGGAAAGTGGGGGAGTGGGGTAGAGGGGAGGGGATTTGGGTATCTGGCGCTCTTACTGACCGAATGAAACGAAAGGAAATGCGAGCACTGTTACTTGACGTCGGTTTTCTCTGAGAGGGTGGTAGTACCCCAGGCGAGCCGACCCTGATGCTGAAGCCAGTAATAACTTCAGCGTGGCTCTATCACCTACGAAGATAGCTTAAAAGAAGATGTTTTTGGCATCACACAAACACCAATGTAAAATATATGACCGCCATAAATTTGCACAAGTACGAAATAAATAATTGTTTTATTCTTAGCGAACTAATTTTACATCGTTTATTGCAGTTATTTTTTATCCTTTTTATTAGGTTTAATATGACCTCGTCAATTTTTCAATTAACTAATTGCTTTTTACAATCCGTCAAACCTACGACCGTGAATTTATTTGCTCGCTCAAATCAATGGGTTCAGTACATTTTTAGTTCACAGTAAATCTGCAATAAGAAAGGTTGTAAATTGCCTATTATTATTAACAAACTTGTAATATAATATTACAAACGCTCTCAAAGGAACAATTTTATAGCTCATATATTAATGCAAATGGCGTCAATATGTCAACATCTCGTAGACTTAGATATATCTTTGTAGATATATCAAAATAAATGTAATATATGTGATTGCTTTCCAACACCGTTTGAGCGATCGATATGAAAGTTGTAACCAGACCTAAATGATTTTTAAGTAAAAAATATGTTATTAATTTTTGTCGACACCAGTAACACATCAGTGCATTAAATTCTATACTATATGATATTACATCATTGATCACTATAACCTATTTAAATAAGGCAATAGAAACTCAACAGATATTAGTCCAGTAAAGACCTGTCAGGCTAATAGCGAAGTCAGGTAGAAAAAAAACTAAACAAAAAAAAATCGTTTGACAAACAGAGGAGAAAAAGGCACTGAACTGTATAATATTCATCTATACTAATATATAAAGCTTAAGAGTTTGTTTGTTTGGTTGAACGCTATGATCTCAGGAACTACCAGTCCGAAAATCCTTCGGTTTTAAATAGCTCATTTATCGAGGAAGGCTATAGGCTATATATCATCACGCTAAGACCAATAGAAGCAGAGCTCCAATGAAGAATGTTTCAAAATCGGGCACTTTTTTCCTTTTGAGAGATTTCGTTAGTTGTAGTAATAATATTCGTTCAATAGGACAGGCGAAGGAATTAATCCATACTGCCAATTCTGAAGTTGTCAATATAGGTATTTCTTATATATCCTTTAATCAATTTTCTTCCATGTCCAAGTTACAATAAAGGCATAAGCGCCAAATCTTCTATATAATATCTCTTACTGACCGAACGAAACGAAACAATGCAAGCACTGTTACTTCACGTCGGTTTTCTCTGAGAGGCTGTTAGTACCCCGGGCGAGCTGATCCTGATGCTGAAAACAGTAATAACTTCAGCTGGGAGAAGGGAAAGTGGGGGAGTGGGGTAGAGGGGAGGGGATTTGGGTATCTGGCGCTCTTACTGACCGAATGAAACGAAAGGAAATGCGAGCACTGTTACTTGACGTCGGTTTTCTCTGAGAGGGTGGTAGTACCCCAGGCGAGCCGACCCTGATGCTGAAGCCAGTAATAACTTCAGCGTGGCTCTATCACCTACGAAGATAGCTTAAAAGAAGATGTTTTTGGCATCACACAAACACCAATGTAAAATATATGACCGCCATAAATTTGCACAACTACGAAATAATTAATTGTTTTATTCTTAGCGGACTAATTTTACGTCGTTTATTGCAGTTATTTTTTATCCTTTTCATTAGGCCTAATATGACCTCGCCAATTTTTCAATTAACTAATTGCTTTTTACAATCCGTCAAACCTACGACCATGAATTTATTTGCTCGCTCAAATCAATGGGTTCAGTACATTTTTTGTCCACATAAACAGTAAATATGCAATAAGAAAGGTTGTGAAATTGCCTATTTTTCTTAATAGAAACTTGTAATACAATATTACAAGCGCTCTCAAAGTAGCAATTTTATAGCTTATATAATAATGCAAATAGCGTTCATACGTATCTTGCATGTATCAGGCAACAGCCTGAGCGGAGGTGTGACGTGCACCCTTTAGCTAGTTGTCAAATAAAATCGGCTGAGTGCCTTAAACGCTCGCCTTAGTAGTCCGGTGAAGCTGTTAAGACCTAGCAAGGACAATAGCGTAGTCAGTTCGAAGAAAAAAAAGCGTCAATATGTCAACATCTCGTAGACTTATATCTCTTTGTAGATATATCAAAATAAATGTAATAATATATGTGATTGCTTTCCAACACCGTTTGAGCGATCGATATGAAAGTTGTAACCAGACTAAGTGATTTTTAAGGAAAAAAGATATTATTAATTTTAGTCGACACTAGTAACATATAAGTGCATCAAATTCTATACTATATGATATTACATCATTGATCACTATAATATATTTAAATAAGGCAATAGAAACTCAACATATATTAGTCCAGTGAAGCTGTAAAGATATGTCAGGCTAATAGCGTAGTCAGTTAGAAAAAAAAAACTAAACAAAAAAAATCGTTTGAAAGACAGAGGAGAAAAAGGCACTGAACTGTATAATATTCATTTATTTATACACGAAAAATAAATAGTTATCGTAATAAATATTAAAAACAAACCGCGGCCATAGCTAGGTTCCTTATAATTTAATAAATACTTTATTGCAACCTTTGGCTTAACAGAACAATTCACAGCTCCCTAACAAAAACTAAGATCTTTATTTATGTTTGTATATGTCCAGCAGTGGAATGAATAACAACTAAGAAAATAAAATCCCCTCGGAACCCAAATATTTGTCAGTACCATAAACCCTTGAGGGTACTATATCAGCGTTGTTGATCGTCGCTCTTACATGCATGGCTGTGTCATGGTTATGTCATATCGAATACGGTGTGTCAAATACGACAGCTTTACGGTTTTTGTATGTAAATATATGACGAAATGGATGAACTGACGCCTCTCCTCATATATCAACGTTCAAGGTGACTTAGGTACAAATTTTCAAAGAAGGATATACGAGTTTGTGAGTTGATGTATACGATATAGTACCTACAAAGCTAATTATGCTTTCAAATGAATGACTTATGTTAATTGTTCAAGAGACTTTGCTCAGGCACGATTTTTGAGGGTTGCCAAATTATTTTTACTATTTATCTTAAGCTCTTATGGTCTTAGTGATATGAACGTTGTGTATCTATGTAATCAGCTCTCAGTTTGTAACTTAAAAACACTATACTAAGTTATCGTCTATGTTAAAATCTACAAAGTATATAGTACTAGCCTTCGTCCGCGACTTCGTTCGCGTGGAATAGTTACTTTGGGCTATCCTTCGATCAACAATGGCAACAACAATTGTTGATCGAAGGGGCTAACTATAACACGATAAGATGAGGGAAAAAAAACGATTTTGTAACATTCTTCATTGGTGCTCCGCTCGTATTGGTTTTAGCGTGATGATATAGCCTATAACCTTCCTCGATAAGTGAGCTATATAAATAACACTGAAAGATTTTTTCAAATGGGACCAGTAGTTCCCGAGATTATCCCCTATAACATCACAACGTCACAAACTCACAAACTGGTCCAAGACGGTAGGCTAAGCCTAGAGGAATTGACTCTCAAATCTTAAGTGCAGCTGTCGAAATATACCTGTAGGCGCTTAGCGACAGATTTTGAATTTAAGAGTGGTAGTTAGCCAGCTGGGCTTTAAAAAAGCCCTACCACTGTTCTATGGTTATACCGCGATGTTATTTCCTTCATAGAAAACTCTAGTTCCTTTGCAAGTATTCGAAACTACGGGGTGTTCGAACACGCTAACAACTGAGCAATCACCGGCTCAAAGCGATTTAGAGAAAAACATTGTGGTACAATCGTAGCCTTAGATAAGTTTTTAGTATTTACATGGTCACTACCCTCGACTATTAAAAATAATTTATAGCGTAGATAGAATATTCCAATTGATGAGCTTTATTAACAAAACCGCCACATTTTAAGATAAGTGTATTATTTTTCAACAACTTTTTTTTTAAATATTATAGGGGCAAACGAACCGGCGGGTCACCTGGTGATAAGGGGAGTCGCAAGTGCGTTACCGGCCTGTGTTTGAGGGAAGGGAAGTGGTGTGGGGGAAGGGGAATCGAGGGGACAGGGGACGACGAGGTGGGTATCCGGCGCTCTCACTGACCAAACGAAACGCAACATTACAAACAAATGTTATTTTCGGTGTTTCTGTGGGTCGGGTGGTAGTACCCCGGACGAGCCAACCCATTTATGCTGAAACCAATAATAGTTTCAGCGTGGCTCTATCACCTACCAAAATTTTATAGAATCATTATTACTTTAATTACACTTATTTCAGAAAGTTATGTACTATCAAGTTTGACTCTTAGAAACGGAGCAATTGCCAAACGACATACACTGTATGACGAAAATTACGCAAAGCGACAACGAAGAAATAGAGCGAGTGGACCATGCGGTATCAGTAGCCGAGGACTTCTCTGATGTTGTTAGTGTCTATGGACGGTGGCGATCACTTAACATCGGGTGAGCCACCTGTTCGGTTGTCTCCTATGAAATAAAAATAATAATTCAAAAGGCATTTTGAAAAGTGGTATTTTTAGAGGTTAACTCCTTTAAATAAACAAAGAAACAATCTGTTGACCTTTATAATACTGTATAAATAATTGTACTTTGTTGTTGGCTTTTAATTTCATGATTTTAACGTTGCAAATACTACAAGCGAAAACTTTGTTTTGTTAAAAAAGTCCCGTGCATAAATCACATCATCACGGTTCCCGTTCAAACGGAAAACATAAAAAGGAACAACACGTAAAACAGTTAGTTTGGCACCACCCTTAATGATAGGTGATTTGACCCCCCAACTCCCAACCCACACACGCTTGAGGGGCAAGCTATAACCAATTTCAAGTGAGCCCCGTCTCTTCTAACAAATATAAGATATCTTAATAGAAACTATTAGGGAATTGGAAAAAATCCCTCCCTACTTCTACATCTATATATGAGTCGTTATATTTCAAAATGACTTAAAGCCAATTATAGCCGTTTCTAATATAATATTTTACGTTATTCTTCAAGATCTTAAAATTTTGTATAAGTGAAATATGAAGATCATTAAAAATAGCTTATGGACGGCAAAATCTTAAGTAAAAAAAAATCAAGCAAAATAAAAAAAAACACTGGTAATCTTAAAAAAAATAAACATGTTATATATACAGTAAATAAAAATATATGGATAGATATCATTAAAATCTACTGGATGCAGAGTTCTATCTATTTCTTTTAGTTTTACTTCTTAAATATATAATCATTAAAAATATATCATAATAAATTTGTATAACTTTATTAGAGTTTAAAGAATCTATAATTTTTATAAGCACTACGCGGAAGTGATGCGTGTTGTAGAGAAATGGCGTAAGCGGTTTATTACCTATGTATTTTTCTCTGTAAATCCTTACTAATATTATAATTGCGAACGTGAGTTTGTTTATCATGCACTCAAACGATTATTATGAAATATTCCATACACGTTGTAAGAGGTACGAAACAGGTTATAGGGTACTTTTAATTCAGAATTAAAGTACTGTTAAATAGGTTAAATCTACATTAATGCGACCGAAGTCGCGAGCAGAGAGTAGTCAAATATATTTTTAAGAAGATAATAAATAACACAGACGAAGTCACGGGTAACGACTAGTACGAAACATCACTTGATAGTGTTAGATATAATTGCTGGAGATACGAAAATCTAATAACCAATAACATTTTATTAGTCTTGTACAATACAGACGCCGAATTTTCAGATTTTGTAGCAGTCTGAAGTATTAATGAATCGATTTGCATAATTCTTTGATCAATTAATACACGTTGTCCTTGGCCAGATTTCAGTAGACGTTTAGTAACAAATTGTAATATATATTGTACCAAGTTATGAGATTAATTGTAAATTCAGTTGATAATAAATAACTAACAATATAGTATAATTTATCTAAATCATCATTACATAGTATAAAACTAAGTCCCCTGCCGCGTCTGTCTGTCTGTCTGTTCGCGATAAACTCAAAAACTACCGAACAAATTGTCATGCGGTTTTCATCGGTGGATAGATTGATTAATGGGGAACGTTTTAGTATATAATTTGTCAAGAATTTTTTCATAATCAGGGCGGGACACCGTCTGCCAGACCCGCTAGAAATATAAATCGATATAAAGCCGATAACTATTATTTAGAATAGAAATAATTTAAAAACAATTCTATTCAGATAGTTCTTGCACTTAACTCAAGCGGAGTCGCGAACATTAGTCGATATATAAATAGGATCGTTATAAATGTAATGTGAATATTAAACATAAATTTCAAAATTATCTAGCAGGCACGGCAGACGTTGTCGCGCCCTGATAATAAAAAAACCTTGTGAATATATACCAAAACCCTCCTCATGAATCACTTTATCTACTGGTGAAAACCGCATGAAAATCCATTAAGTAGTTTTTTAGTTTATCGCGAACAAACAGACAGACGCGATAGGGGACTTTGTTTCATACTATTTAATGATAAGCATGTGAGAGAGATGGTGTAACAATAGAACTGTAATTACAATAAAATCAATTTCCCTTGTCCTCATCTCCTTTATATTTGAAACTAGCTGTGCCCGCGACTTCGTCCGCGTGTAACCTGATGTACAAAACAGTAGCTAATAAAGTTACCTGACTGTATTTCATTACATAGTATTTTTTCCTTTTTTTCGAACTGACTATGCTATTGACCTAGCAAGGTCTTAACAGCTTCACCGGACTACCGATCATTACATAGTATAAAACAATACCGCGTCTGTCTGTCTGTCTGTTCGCGATAAACTCAAAAACTACTGAACGGATTTGTATGCGGTTTTCAACAATGGATAAAATGATTCTTGAGGAAGGTTTTAGTATATAATTTGTCCAGGATTTTTTTATAATCAGGGCAGGATATCGTCTGCCGGGCCTGCCAGTAGTCTAATAAAATTACTATGTACTTTTTCCTCGTACTTAAGTCGCGCCATTAAAATTACAATAACTTTTAACAGACCGAACTGATTTTAATGGAACAAAGATTAAATGTTATTCGAAGATATACTTTATGATGTTCTTGAAAAGGTTTTATCGCGAACATAGTATTTTATCAGTAATGCGTGTTACAAACAGACAGATATAATAAAATTGTTTGAAATCTATCTCATTACTTATAGCTACAATTTTATTTTACAAAAATCTTAAAAGTAACATACACGTTACATTTTAATTTTATATGTGTAGATGAATAAATGAAATCGAGTGTTGCAAATCGTAGAACGTATTAAAGAAGTATATGGCACAAATATATCGTAAGTTGTCCACAATTAAGGGTAAGATATTTTATTTCTTTGGTAAATATGGTAGCCCTACTCAGGCCAAGGTCGGCTGGTGATGCCGCCGCGATGCGTGCCACAGCGCCATCCTGCAGGTTTCATTCTAATGCCACTTGTATCGCTCATTTTATTGTCACACGCTCCGGTTTGCCGTGAGTTGTGAACTACGAATTATAGGAAGTGTGTTCCGGGTATCTTTTTATAGACACTAAATGCTGAGTAAAAGTGAATTTGAAGTGTTTCGAACTTTTAGATTTTAGGTTACCGAATAAAGTTTCTTTTTTATGTCATAGCAGGCAAACGAACAGATTTATCACCTGATGTTAAGTGATCACCACCGTCCATAGACACTAACAACACCAGGGGAGGCGCAAGTGCGTTGCCAGCCTGTATTTGGGGGAAAGGGGGAAGAGGAGAGGGGAAGGGAGGGAAGGTGGGCCTCCGGCGCTCTCAATGACCAAACGAAACGCAACAATGCAAGCACTGTTACTTCACGTCGGTGTTCCTGTGTGTCGGGTGGTAGTACCCCGGAGGAGCCGACCTATTCATGTTGAAACCAGTAATAGCTTCAGCGTGGCTCTACCACCTACAAGTTCACATTATGTTTCCATTTGGAGCGATAAATGTTAATCTTTTGACAGGATGATACAATAACGTAGTGTTAAACTTAATTCAAGCGACTAATTAACCAACTTTTCATTTATAGTCCAAGCAAAATTGAACATGATATAAAAAAATAAAATTTATTTTATTTCATTTCTTATAAAGAGCCTTTGTTTGATTAGTGATGCTAAAATATGTCATAAAAACAATAAATGTTAAATGATTTTTATAAGTACAACAGTCCCCTGTCTCACTTAACAGCCCCTTGTCATGTTTTTTTGGAAAATCGCTAATAATTCAGAAAATATTTATAAATTCAGTGGGCCTCCTTATCTAACTAAAATAATAGTTAATTTTCTTCGAAATATAACACGGACTTTTGGCAAATGGCAATAATAATTGCCAGGACAGCATTTGTATGTGACCTGTACGAGCTTACAGAGATATAAATACCCATAAACACGGTGTTGTTTTCTTGTACTTGTATATAATATAAAATTCCGAATTAAAATAAATACATTAATTACAAGTAGAATTTAATAATTTCTGGATCGCTGTATCCGGGATCATGACCGCTTGTAATTGTTTCAGAAGCAGAGATAACAAAAATGGGAAACGTATAAAAAACAATGAAATTCAAATATGATGCATAATAATATCTATTTGGTTACATAATACCTCATTATTTTAAGATAATTATCAATCTGTGATATCTAGAACTTTGTAACTCTATTCTTTTGCTTTTTATATATAAGAATAATTATTTATCATAATATCCAGTACGAATTCTTTTATGTTGTCATTATATATTTTAAAACAAAGTCCTCTGCTACGTCTGCCTGTCTGTCTGTTCGCGGTAAACTCAAAAACTACCCTGTCTGTCTGTTCGCGATAAAGTCAAAAACTACTGAATGTATTTTCATGCAGTTTTCACCAGTAGATTGAGTGATTCACGAGGAAGGGTATAGGTATATAATTTGTCTATGTTTTTTTTTTTGTGTGGAATGAAAGACCGGTAGATTATTGACTGTTTGTGTACATAAAATAAAAAAATAAATTTATATCGACAATGGAATGTGGCGTTTGAGAAGGAGTGATGAGGAGTTCGCACGTTAATCAATTAATCTTTTATATATTTTTCCCACATATGGTGGTACCTACTACAAGAAAATTTCTGAAATTCAGGTAGTGTTACCAATTTAACCATAGAGGACATCGAATTGATATTCCGACGATCAAAACAGTAGACTACCGCAACTTACGTATATATGGGCGCTCCACCGTGTCTCCATCAGGTTTCAATGTAACAAATTAAATCAAAGCTTTATTATCTGTAGTGCCATCTATCGACTAATACGGAACTTAAATAACATAGGAAATATTATTAGCAACTCTTTGTTATAAAGTAAATAAAATATAGAATAGTACGAACAGATTACTATGATAAGTTATGAATTTAATTAATTAAGATCTAATAAAAGTTTTGGTTATGTTTAATTATAATCTAATATTGTTTTAAGAATTTTATAATATAAATATGATTCATTTTTGCTACAGATGTGGAGATTGTGACATTTCCGGTGTATTTTTATTATAATTATCTCTAAATACGCTAATTAGGTTATATTTCAACTTTTAATGAAGATTTAAAATAATTGCATATTGTTATTTATTTTATATTGTTTTGTAAACCGTTGATATTAACTATGTATGATTATAGAAAAATTGTTATTATTAAATTGTTAATATGATTATAGAAAAATTGTTATTAAATATTATTAAATAATACATGTATGTTATTTTGCGTACTTTTTTCTATAAATCTATATTCTAAATAATCGTCTGATAAGTAATGTATTCCTATAGCAACAGAATGCAGCGGGAGTCATCTTTTATGGACTTAATTGACCTTTAAAGTTTTAACTTATTCCATTTAAAAATAATAATATAAATCAGTTTGGAAAATTTCGAGTTAAAAACATAGTAGCGGAAAGACAGGCAGTCTAAAGATAAGAAACATATATGCCTATATTAATGTATTAAAATAAATAAGATATACTATGTGTGTATTCTATGCCTTATTAAATTATTATTTTCTTATTACGCACCTGGCGAACTGAAAGCCATTTCGTATAATTTTGTTGTTTTATTTTTTAATGCTTCCGTGTTTCCCGGGGCGTGTGGTCGTTTGCATAAATTTAATGTAAGTTTATTAGTTGAGTTTTGTGGGTGTCGTTCTCTCAATTTTCCCGCCAATTTTTGGGCACAAAATGGCCGCTGCTCAGGCACGATGCGACACGCACTGTGTCGCACGCGATCTACCACCGATTGCCTTCTTTGTAATTTATGTAATTTCTATAAGAATGAATGATAATATTATCCCTTTAAAAAGTTAAATTGTTGGCGATTATGGTATTTTTTTTTCAAACAAATTCTTTTATTTAAGCTAAAATTTAGACAATGGAGTTAATTAGTCTAAAATATACGAGGTTACAATACGTTGTCCTGTCTATGAAGTCTATAAAAATAGATAAGAAAAATAAATACAGTTAATTTTATTTCATTTTAAATTCTTAGGAAAACTTACAGCTAGACAAAAAACATACATTACATGTATAAACATAAACGAAAGCCATTTTCAAGTTTCCGCATATATAAGAAAATTTTCATTTTCATTAAGAAAGTATGATCCGAATAAGGAAATAAAAGATAAAAAAAAGCTGGAATTAAGAACGCATTTAAGTTTCTGAACACTTGTTTCTGAACTAATTTGTTAACACTGTTAACATTGTATAACTGTTTTTATAAATCTTTTATAATATTAAATAGTAATCACCCGTGACTTGGTCCATATTAATCTATACTAGTATTATAAAGAGGTAGAGTTTGAAAAATTTTGAAAGATTAATCACAGGAACTACTGGTCCGATTTGAAAAATTCTTTCAGTGTTATATAGCTCGCTTATCGAGGAAGGTTATAGGTTATATATCATCACTCTAAGACTAATAAGAACGGAGTACCAATGAAGAATGTTACAAAATAGTTTTTTTTTCCTCTTGACAGTTTCCGCTGCATGTTATCTTTAGCCCAAAGTAACTATTCCACGCGAACGTAGTCGCGGGCAGAGGCTAGTACAAAATAAAATGTAATAAGAGTGCCATAGGACCTATGAGCGCCCGATACCCTGCATCGCCACATACAGCCTATTCGCACCATTACTTAATTATTTAATAATCAAACATATGACAGGGTGCACAAGGTCAATACAAAATACCAATATAACACGTACACAGCCATTACTTAATTATTTATTAATCAAATATATGACAGACTGCACAAGCTCAATACAAAATACCAATATCACATGTACACAGGCCGCTATACTACGCGACGCTTGTCTGACGCAAACGCAATACGTCACAAGCATGTCGAAGTCATCTGTGACGGGGTCGCGTAAGATTTTTCCCTTATCAAAAATACAAATATGATTGGTCGTTCCATAAACTGGCGCCGTCAAACAAACAGAAAAATAATATCTTGAAGTGAATTTGTAATATTAATAGATATTATGTGTACTATAATTAAAATAAATTATAATGCATGTATTGTGTAGTTCTACGCGAACTTACTAATTATAAATTGAAATACAATTTACAACCTCATTTTAGTAAGCACCATCCCTATATTTAAAAAAGTTCAAACTTCACTGTAACGATCATGGACAAAGTTAGACTCCATATAAAATTTTAACGCTAAACTATAACACGGTTATAGGCTTCGTTAATAGGGTTGTTACAACACGTCCCATCAAAAGCGTCGGTTAAGACTGCTTCAGTGTTACGTATTTTCCTAACCACACAGTAGCTAACAACCGACTGGCATTGGTAGACGAGTATTAGATAATTAACTAGACAATTTTAACCCGGTACTACCTATTGGTTAAAGGCCTTTATTTAAATCTTTTTATAGATGCAAACGCAATAATAAGTAAAAAGGTGGATGAACCCGTGTAATTAGGCTTAAACTGTGCCCCAGATGTTAGTGTTTGTCCATTGTCACAATAACATCTTCTTGATCACATTTTTTTTTAATATTATAGGGGGTAAACAGTCATGTGTGTTACCTGATGGTAAGTGATCAGTGGAAAGCTGCGAAGGCTGCCAAAGAGGGTATAGACATCGAGGTGGATGGCGAGGCTCCAAAAGCTGCCAAGGCCAAAGCCGATGCGACGGTTGCGGTGGTTGCAGAGGCAGAGGCAGAGGCGATTGCCAAGGCGAAGGAGGCCAAGGTAGTTCTGGAGGTGTTATCACGGCCGAGTAGTCGACAGGAACACGTACCGGCCCAAAACGATACCACTAAAACAGCGTGTGAGGCAAAGAAGGCGTCATCGAAGGGAGGCCAGTTAGTGCCAGCTGTCCAACCGGATGTCGCCAAGCTCAACCCGGATGCTCTCCCCGCGGATCGCCTTAAGGCACTGGCCGAAGGGCAGGTCTCCACCATCCTGGAGGTGGTGGCTAAGTCGGGCCGCCTAAATGGGCCCTGTATCAAGGCCCTGAAGGCAGCAGCCCAGTCCCTCCAAGAGGTGGTGGAGATTCTGGCCTACCGGACGGAGGCGGAGGAGACCAGGAAGCTGCAGCGTGAGACCCGAAACCTCCGGAGCCAGGTGGAACACCTCAAAGTGGAGGTTAACGCCTGGCGACGAGAGGCAAACCAGAAGAAGGTGACGCAAACGCCGGCAACTCCTCCGCCACCTCCTCCACCTCCTCCACCGCCTCCCCCAGCAAGGCCCCGAAAATGGGAAGATGCGCTGGCGACGATGGAACGCTCCCTCCTCAACCGCTTTGGAGGGATGCTAAATGCCAGGTTGGCTGGCCTGGAGGATCGCCTCCTGCCACCAACGGTCCAGAGACCGCCGCTTGCGGCGGACAGAAGGAAAGCTGCTCCTAATCCTCCGAAATCAGGGAGGATAGTAGAGCGCCGGTCCGCCGCAGCGAAGGGCGACAACAATCCTGGGGAGGGCGCAACTGTGCGGTCCTTCGCCCAAACGCCAGCCCCAGAATCCGCACCGCCTCCAGCGGCCTTGGCCCCTACGGAGTCGGAGGCCTGGATAACCGTGGAACGCCGCCGCAAGGGAAAGAAGAAGAAGGCGACCCCAGCGGCGGCTACAGTAGCCACGGCCCCGAACTCGTCCCAGAAGGGGACCAAGTCCAGGACGAGGCGCAGAAGGAGGGCCATGGCGCACGGTGTGTACCCGGCCGTCTCCTAACAGGACGGGGCCCGGCGGCGGCGCTTTCGCTGCTGGGCCAACCGCTGGGGCGGCACGATGAAGTCTTTAGAGATCTCGTGTCGCCCCGACTATAGCGGCAGACGTACACCGGGGGGTTTTTAGTCAGTAGGAGTCTGACATACCCTCACGCTGCCCCCGACGGCGTGAGGGTATCCATGTAGGATTTTCCCCCCGTTACAAAAAAAAAAAAAAAGTGATCACCGCTGTCCATAGACAGTAACAACACCAAAAGAGTCACAAGTGTATTGCCGGCCTTTTAAAGAAGTGTACACTCATTTCTTGGAGGTTTGTTTACAAATTACTATAGAATTAAACAAAATTATCCACAATAACCGAAATAAGAAGAAGAAATTATTTTGGAACTTTTGGATCAAAAATTTAGATGACTGTCTTAAAACTTAGGATTTAAATTAGAACTTCTGGTAATTATTCAGGACAAAATGAAGCTATAATAGCTTAGTGTTTGTCTGTCACCACTTATACCAACGTGGATTATAGAATGTGGATTTAAAGTCGACAATGAATAGCGATAAACAGATAATCTATACTAATATTATGAAAAGGTAAAGTTTGTGAGTTTGTGACGATGTAGGGGGTAATCTCAGGAACTACTAGTTCGATTTGAAAAATTCTTTATTCAGTGTTATATAGCTCATTTATCGAGGAAGGCTATATTCTATCATCATATATGATATATGATATATGGTATCATCACGCTAAGACCAATAGGAGCGGAGCACCAATGAAAAATGTTACAAAAGAGGAGTTTTTTCCTCTTGAGAGTTTCCGCTGCGTGTTAGCGCTAACCCAAAGTAATTATTCCACGCGAAAGAAGTCGCGGGCAGAGGCTAGTAAAATATAAACAGATAATAAATAAGGTGTAGTTTTAGATCTGACTACCATCTTTAAGTTGTAAATCTATAAATGTGTTCCGGCAGGTGCATTTGAGAGCCAGTTTCTCTGATCCTCTAGGCTTAGGGTGTTCCAATTATAGCCATATCGTATATATTAATACGTGTAGCCTAAACTTTGTATCCCTTTTTAACGGAATTGGGCGAACGGATGAACGTGAAAATTGGCATAGTTAAAGTTTATATGGAGGAGAAGTGCAGAAAGCTATTTATTTTATATAAAATGCATTATAAGTACATTAAATTAATTAAAATATGCATTACTCACACTACTGCTTCAATTTTACACAACATATACACACATGTAAATAAAATAGACATTTTGACATCTGTCAATATCGGACTTCAAAAAAGGTTGTGAAGGAGGTTGCTATGCGCGACTGTATGTATTATTTTACTCTTACGTTCCAATTACCCTTTTTCATTCTACATTCTAGAATGATATTATAACATAATACCCTTTCACAAAAGAACCCTAATAAAATTCAAACTTTAAAAAATCAATGAACTATGGTCGAAAGTCGACCTCTGGGCGCCCACTAGTAGCTATTTAATATTGTGTACGATCGTTGTCAAATACCTAACTTCACTATATCTATGGTATATCTAACAAAAACACTTGACGTGTTTCAATAAAATTGTGATAAACCTTAGTATTAATACGAATCCTTACTCGAGTTTCTATCTAAACCTTATTCAAGTTAAAAGTAAATAAATAAAAATGTCTCTCTATTTTTATTCGTAAATCGGCTCTCTATATCCGGATCAAACACACGTCAAGTGGCAACTCAAATATTGTCGGCGAGTGTTCCGCCAAAACAGCACTCAACGTTGTATCATTTGACACTTTTCCAATGTAACAGGGGCCGCGAGCAAACATCGGACTGTAAATAGATTAGCCCGCCAGCTAAATATTACTACTGATTCTCGAACCAATATCGATAAACTTGTTGAAGTATTTTATTACATACTTTTATTGTACTTCATTAATCTTGTTAGTTTCATGGCAATTATTTTAGGATTATGTTGAGGATGTATTTTATTATTATGTTAACAGAAGAGAGAATCAGAAATTAATTAATTAGCAAAATAATTACTGAAAATACGATAACTAATAAAAAAAATACCAGAAAGATATGTTACTTGAAGGCAAGGAACGCAAAAGCAACGCTTAGACGCTGTCCGAGGTACTGGCCAGTCTTCTGATCGCGTTCTGCGTTAATCAGATTGGGTCACGAGTATCTTTAAACGCTTTACCCATTTAGGCTCCGCAGTCCTAGAGTTTCTCAGGATGGAAATTATAATTATATCGTACTTTCCACAGTAAATGATCTAGAAGCAAGTGACCTAGGACCTAGGAGTGCCATCGTTATTTTCATTATTATTATTAATTCATTTAGAATTCCATTTTAGTAATAATTTGAGGTTCTGGGTAATATTTTTACAAAATTTTGTTATTGAACCACCGTACAATTGATACGGTGCTGATAATTATGCCCTACCTATAACAAGGGTCGTGTCGCTTGAATGTCCTCTCATGAGACAATATAAATTAAAATGTAAGTGTAGCAAAGTGCCACTGGACAATATGCGATATCTTTTTTATACGAGTTAGTCACGCTCCCTTTCAAATGATGACAAATTCGGAGCATATAACTTATGTTTAAGCTAAAAGGGAGCGTGATTAGACTTTATTTTTTAACATCAAGAAACTAAACTTTTATAGAAATATAGAGGTTAGTTAGTGGACTATCTAAATAGTTGGGGATGGGGCTGCAACTCAGTGAGATTTTAGGTTATATCTTAGAGATGATACTCTGTCTATAATACCTTAGAGCGGAAAGAAGTGTGTTTTAAAAATCTTTTAATTAACTCATCGCAAACTGTTGCGTAAAATTTTTAATGTAATTTAATATTAATTTTGATTTTGGGTATTTATTTCTGTAGCTTCGTATCTTTAAAATAGTGAGGTACGCATTAATAAAATTATTAGGAAATACAAACTCTATTTTGTTGCTAATATGTCAACATATAACAAAGACTGAAATTATAAAAGTGTGAGTAAAAAGTGAGACAATAAGTACAAGAAGTGAAAAATCTCAATGTACATTAAAATGTGAGTTTCTATAGTAGTATTATTATACGACTCACAAATAAAGTACCATTATTCGATTTCAACTTGATTTCTTGCAAATATTTACTTACGATTCGTATCCCGTGAGAATAAATGCACTTGGTCAAGTTCATTACAAGTCTTTGAAAATAAAGAATACAATTGATATTGACTTTGGCATATTAATATTTGTTTTATTTACACCTTTTGTATGAAATTCGTAAAAGAATTGTGTTTATAAGTAATTTTATTTATTAGTAATAGCTGACCCGTGCCCACTTCGTTGGGCGGTAATAGGCATTATTAAGCTACAACTTTTTTCTAGAACTCAATCATATATCTCTCATCGTTAAGGCAGCGTTAGTAGGAAACATTTTCGTTTGACCATTTTTTCTCCGACTCCCCAGATATTACCCCCTACAGCCTCAAAACTTTACCACTTTATAATATAATATAATTAATAAATAGCTTCTCCCCACAACTACGTACGCGTGGAATTGTTATTTTGGGCTAATACGCAGCGGAAGCTCTTAAAAGGAAAAAAAAACCGATTTTAAATCACTTTTCATTGTTGCTCTTGGTGTTATCGTGATGATAACGTAGCCTATAACCTTCAAAAATAACGTGGCTTTCTATTGGTAAAAGAATATTCAAAATCGATTTAATACTTCTTGAGATTACCCCCTACAACGTCACAAACTCACAAACTTTACCTCTAATGAGTTTAAAATTAAAACTAATGCTGGACTCTTACGCTAAATAAACTTATTAAAAAAATATATGTTCCTTGGTTATCGTCCCTATATCAAACAGGTCTAGGGATTGTTTCCATAACACAAATAAATCAAATGACTGAAATTATCTCAACTGTGTATACGTAATCACTTACAAACAGTAAATTCTAATTGTTGTAAATAAAATAAATACAGTTTCATTCAATTCAATTTCAATCATTATTTTCCCCCGTTCACTGATAAATTTTTCAATAATAACATTCAATAATAAACATGATTTTCTCATATTATTTGATGGAAAAAAAATATTTCATCATAATATGCAGCGTATAATGAAAAGTTTGTATTGGCGACTCGGACAAACGATGAAAAATCCGTCTGACAGTCAACGTGTTAATAGTAGATCTTTCGTACAACAAATCCATCTTTTAGTAGTTCGGTGAAGCTGTTAAGACCTTGATAGGTCAATAGCGTAGTCAGTCCAAAAAAAAAATCCATCTTTCATATAAAATTCCAAAATAGAAATGTTTTACAGATCTTTAACTGAGAAATATCTTTCACTACAGTAATTATCAGTGTTATCATTAACAATTCACTTATTTTGGCAATCCATCTCCTATAGACGAACTTCTTAGCATTCCATGGATTCACCGTGCAGGTGCCGGGTCCATCGTGTGGCCGAGGGAGAAACCCAGAGCAGTTCCCAGGACTTGCGACCCAGGTGTAGGTTTAAGGAGGACCCCTTTGAGATGCGCATCAACGCTCACCTTCACTACTCGAGTTTCCCGATATCTCTCATCGTTAAGGCAGCGTTAGTAGGAAACATTTTCGTTTGACCATTTTTTCTCCGACTCCCCAGATATTACCCCCTACAGCCTCAAAACTTTACCACTTTATAATATAATATAATTAATAAATAGCTTCTCCCCACAACTACGTACGCGTGGAATTGTTATTTTGGGCTAATACGCAGCGGAAGCTCTTAAAAGGAAAAAAAAACCGATTTTAAATCACTTTTCATTGTTGCTCTTGATAAATTAACCACATAGTCATTTTTATTTAGTTCGTTAGTTAGATCGTAATATTTATTTAATTTGATTGATCTATATCAGAAAAAAATATGTATTACACCTATTTCGATAAACCTTAATTAAAACATTCAAGTATATATAAAACTTATTTTTGGTCGTATATCTAGGCAAAGAATATTAGCAGCTTACCGTCCTATATCAGATTAAAGGATCAAACGTAGCCCGCCTAGGGTTTCGTTACAGTTAAATCTAGTCTATATAGATTACGCAAAGGAGGTCCATTGCTAAAACTTCCTGTGTGTTATTATATACGGTATCAATTCTGAAAATTATTTTAATTCAAACCCTTTGAGGTGAAGCTTCTTTGGGCGCGTTAAGGTTCTAGGTCGAATTTTGATTCAACGAAACGTTTCTGAAGCGGAAAGATTAAAGGTGGCTCAGGAACGTGTTAGGAAACCGCGTCGAACGACGTAAGTTCTCATAAACTTTACCTCTTTATAATATTAGTATAGATTAGACAAAGGATATGTTTTGTATCCAAAGAAACTATACATAATATCTGTCTAACGAGAATTGATATGAAGATATGTATTTTACAGACTTTAATGCGTAGTGATAGTTAGCCTATTATTCAGCCGACATAGCGTAAGTTCAATCCTTACACGTGACTTTTTTTTGTTATGAGCATAGTCGTATCTGGGTGTTATATATCTATATATGAATGTATATGTAATATCTTTACATATTATATAAAACAAAGTCCCCTACCGCGTTTGTCTGTCTGTTTGTTCGCGATAAACTCAAAAACTACTGAACGGATTCTCATGCGGTTCTCTCACCAGTAGATAAAGTGATTCATGAGGAATATTTTGATATATATATACTGTCAAGGATTTTTTTATATTCAGGGCGGGACAGCGTCTGCCGGGCCCGATAGCTATATATAATACAAATTGCCTTTTTTTCAGATCTCTTAAACTTATTACAATGAGTTTAAACTTAAAACTAATGCTGGACTCTTACGCTAAATAAACTATTAAAAAAATATATGTTCCTTGGTTATCGTCCTTAGATCAAACAGGTCTAGGGATTGTTTCCATAACACAAATAAATCAAATGACTGAAATTATCTCAGCTGTGTATACGAATTCACTTACAAAAAGCAAATTATAATTGTTGTAAATAAAATAGATACAGTTTCATTCAATTCCATTTCAATCATCATTTTTCCACGTTCAATGAACAATTTTTTAATAATAACATTGTTACTATAACAAACATGATTTTACTTATATTATTTGATGGAAAAACTATTTCATCATAATATGCAGCGTATAATGAAAAGTTCGTTTTTTTTCGAACTGACTACGCTTTGACCTATCAAGGTCTTAACAGCTTAACCGGACTACTGCAGTCAACGTGTTAATAGTAGATCTTTCATACAACAATTCCATCTTTCATATAAAATTCCAAAATATAAATGTTTTACAGATCTTTACCTGGAAAATATCTTTCACTGCAGTAATTATCAGAGTTATTATTAACAATTGACCTTTTTTGGAAATCCATCTCCTATAGACTATATAAGAAAAAAATATGTATTACACCTATTTAGACAAACCTTCATTAAAACGTTTTAAGTATATATAAAGCTTATTTTTGGTTGTATATCTAGGCAAAGTATATTAGCAGGTTACCGTCCGATATCAGATTAAAGGATCAAACGTAGCCCGTCTAGGGTTTCGTTAGAGTTAAATCTAGTCTATATAGATTACGCAAAGGAGGTCCATTGCTAAAACTCCCTGTGTGTTATTATATATGAAAATGGTATCAATTCTGAAAATTATTTTAATTCAAACCCTTTGAGGTGAAGCTTCTTCGGGCGCGTTAAGGTAAAATTTCTAGGTCGTATTTTGATTCAACGAAACGTTTCTGAAGCGAAAATGATGAAAGGTGTATGTTGATGATGAACGACGTAAGTTCGAATCTGTAGTAGCTTCGGGCTCACTACTATAAGATTCTAAACTGACACGGACAGCGTAATAATAATATTCCGAGTGCGTGAAATAGACTGTTTATTTATATTACCAAATACGGTATTTATAGAGACACGCGATATTTCATTTATTTGTTCAGTTGTTTGTCTGCCAAAGAGGATGACATACTCGGTAGCTACAAATCTTTGGTAAATAAATCGGAACTTTCGTTGAAAGAGAATATCCTCATTACTAGTATATGCCATGTAAGGACGCGAAGTCATAACTTTATCACCTGTCAAAAATACTACTCAAAACATCTAAAGAGGTTTTATCTTAAAAAATTTTTAACAATAACAAGAATCATATCAGTTTTCAACGTGTCGTTTTGAAAATCGAATCCGAATTTTACGAGTGAACTCTGCCTGTAGTTCTTGAAGGCTTTTACATCAGTATTGAATTATTCTACCAACCGTGTTATTAGGTATATATACCAACTACATACGAACGAGCACGCATCCGTGACCACAAATAAGATTATTTCTTGCGCTATTTTTTACCGAAGGCAATGAACTTGATGTTACATATGTATATACTGTTAAATTCATTGAGCTAGTACAGTAGAGTAAATTGCATCAAAACTGTAAAACGGATTGTAGGAAATTATTTGGAAGCGTATTACAACATGACAATATCTATATACTAGCGGACCCGGCAGACGTTGTCCCGCCCTGATTATAAAACAATCTTCGACAAATTATATACCAAAATGTTCCTCATGAATTACTTTATGCACTGGTGATAACCGCAAGAAGATCCGTTCAGTAGTTTTTGAGTTTACCGCGAACAGACAGACAGACAGACGCGGCAGGGGAGTTTGTTTTATACATATAATAAGAATGTACATATAGCGGTTATCATACTTTTTAGATTTTTGTAAAAAAAAGGTTGCAGCTGTCTTGGAATAAGTATTCATTTTGAGAAATGTCTGTCTGTCTATCTGTTTATATGAAGATGCATCACTGCTAAGCTACTGCATTAATGTTAAAACCTTGTGTAGATCCTTGTCTAACATTTAGTCTTGGTTTCATTAAAATCGGTTCACTCTATCAAAAGTTATTGTAATTTTAATGAGCACGCGACTTAAGTACGAGAGATAAGTAGACAAGTTAATACATTCAGATGCATTTATTATTCACTGTTTTTTTACATATTTATTTTTTACACCAGGTTCCACGCGGACTGAGTCTCGGGCAGAACAAGTCTTCAAATAATACAGATTAGAAATTACATTCAGGGTCAGATGTAGGTAAGGAAATAGGATGCTTAGCCCCAAAATGATGTAACTCGCAACATATCACACAAAATGATTTTTCTTTTTTAAAAGAGTGTGTGTGTACTTATGTACAGGCGTTAGAAGTTATACTTCTTTGGCGTAACAAGATCAATATCTTTTCCAAATTTTTATCTTTCGCCTTATTCTACGTTTGTAGAAAAAACGACACTAACAATAGAAAAAAGGTATTTAATACATTGAAAGTTTTAATACAAAGAAACAAAATGTTGACTATAGCTAACTTCAGGGTGTCGGTTTTTCGTGACGGTGTGCGCACGCATCGTTAAAATATACTCTCATCATTTTTCCCTAACGCGCTAAAAGAAGTATAACTTCAATAATAAAAAAAGAAGAACCAGGCTGATTATGAAAAAAGGTCACATTTACTAAGTGTTGTCTTTAAGAAATGTCAAAACATAGTAATAATTCTTCGTCGATTCATAACCTTTCCACCCTATAAATCCGATGTTGTACATAAAAAACAATTAATTGACTTCGATAATTTATACAATATTCACTCAATGCTGGAATTTTATTACATACATAATAATTTCTTAGTAATGTTTTAATCCATTACTGGAAGTAATCACAAATCTATATTAATATTATAAAGTTTGTGAGTTTGTAGGGGGTAGGTAATCTCAGGAAAAACTGGTCAGATTTCAAAAATTCTTCCAGTGATAGAGAGCTCATTTATCGAGGAAGACTATAGGCTATATATCATCCCGCTAATACCAATAGGAGCGGAGCACCAATGAAGAATGTTTCAACATCGTTTTTTCTTTTCTTTTGAGAGCTCCCGCTGCTTGTTAGTTCGTTAAGTGATTTTTATTGATCATATTACCAACAACAATTATGGATTGTAATCAATATGTAATGTTATTATATATAACTGAGCCACAGCAACGCGTGGCCCAGTCAGCTAGTTTAAAATAAATACAATTACATAATACAAGTGAGTGACAGTTTAATATTCTTGATAATATATTAAAATGTGACATATTTTGATTATATCACTACCTATTATAAAACAAAGACCTCTACCACGTCTGTCGGTCTGTTCACGATAAACTCAAAAACTACTGAACGGATTTTCAAACAGTTTTAACTAGTAGATAAAGTGATTCATTAGGAATGTTTAGGCATAAAATTTGTCTAGGTTTTTTTTATCATCAGGGTGGGCTAACGTCCGCCGGGCCAGCTAATATCTATTTTTTTTTGTAGCTCTGCAAAATGCCTGTACTGTGCTTGATGGTAAGCGCAGTACAATCCAAAAACAATGGCGACCACCGAGAGACATACTATCCATCGCCGGTCGCCATCGTCACTCCGGCCTGCGTAAGTATTTCTTTACGTTGTATATTAATGTATTCAAATTAATAAACTATATTTGTGAATAAAAATCAATTGCCGAATGTATGTAGGCGTATCACTTCACAACGGCTGCAGCTATTTGATTAATTCCTTTCTTATTATTTTTATAATTGTCAGGGCAAAGTTTGTAAGAAAGAAAATGTTTGAAAAATCCAACGAAAAGGTGAATAATTTGAGTCAAAACATTTAAGTGCGAGTGATTGAGTGAGACAAAAGACAATAGCAAGCTAAATATATTGACAGATTGACATTAGTTGTTCAGTTACCATTCTATTTAATTACATGGTGGTATTGTAAAGCGAAGATTTGATTTCAGTTTTTTCGTCAGTACACCCGTGCAAAGACAGGGCGGGTAACTAGTTATTAATATAAGTTAATTTAAATAATATTGATAAATCATCAATCATTGTTGATTATTATTTAGAAATGGCTATAAATTATGTAAATAAAGCCGCCATAAAGACAATAACCTCAGTTAAAAAAAAAGATCTAATATAGTTAAGTAAAATAATACCAATAGTTGCTCACAATTACAACGAAATAATAAAATAAACGAAAGCAGAACAAGAGTCTGCAGAAAAAAAGACATTCAACAACCTTTGGAAAAAAAATTCCATAGAGCTTTTTTTATCTAGGTTTCAGTACACACCAAATATATTAGATTACATTTATATGTTAAAAAAGTGAAATTAATTGTAGTTTATGTTGAAAAATTTTGCAACGATATTTTATAATAATTTTCACAAGCCATTTAATATGGAAGACATATAAAAATACTCATGGGTTCTGTCTAGGGTACTTTATAATAAAGTATTGTACGTTATTTCAGGTAATTGTACTCTATACTTTATGAGAACAATAAAGTACACGAAAATACTTTATTTTGCATGATTTGATTTCTTGAACAGATTTGAAACAAAAAGCCTCTGAATTTGATAAGAATTTGGTAAATATAGACTGTAAACATCCTGTGCAATTAATTGTTTAGTAGAGATACTAATTTGATACAAACTGCAAAAGCAATAAAAATATGTTTCTAAACATAATAATAAATTGTACTTTATTTTGATAGTATGTACTTTTTTTCTTACCTATAATAATAATCGATGTACTTTAAGTGAAACGTAAAAAGGTGGCAACCCTAGTTCTGTCATTCATAAAGCTATTTGTTTTATATATTTAACATCGATTTAATTATTTGGATATTGCACTGTAATAATTCTAAACGTGTGCAAAAAATCACGAAGCGAATGTCTAAGCCTCATATAGCTCTATGGAAAAAAGTATATGTATGTATGCTATAAATACAGTTTAGGATTCGTTTACACGATTGAACCTTTATTTTAGGTAATTAATATATATTCGTAATATTCATCATTAGTAAAAGTACAGAGATATATCTATCTCGCTTACTCTTCAGTAGAATTATTTTAATGCTAGCAGTGCCGCTAATCAAGCACACATAAATGATAGTCTATCTCATTTATTCTTAAGTACAATTGTTTTAGTGCGAGTAGTTCCGCCAATTATTATGTCTGTACATCGCGGCGTGCCCTTTGCTCAAACTCTTTGAATATTTGATAGTGATTTTATTCCCAATTTCCTGTGTAATATACAAATAATATGTAATTATGTTACATTCTTACTCTCACTTATCAACAGTTGGACGTGTTTACATGATCGTCTGACACTGCTGACCCCTGTTTGTTGCATTAATAGGCCGTGCGCTATACGCCATGTTACCTCGTAATAGGAACAGTTTTCACTTAACGAACTGATACTTTGCAAATATATACTGGGGATTGATCTTTCGCTCTGATCTTGCTATTATTTATACCAGATTGCATACAAGAGGTATAATATTTGTAGGCGTATTTATATGTAGGTATAGGTACATGTCTCACTAGTTGGTTTAAACATATACGGTGTTATTGCATTAAATGTTTAATACGTATTGAATACTTGGTTTAAAATTGTTTCGAATTAAATGCACCGCGGTCACTGAATGTTCGCCATTTTGCTCTTTTGTCTCGCTATGGTTACGTTAGGTTAGAATTCCCCGGCAGTGGGTGTGGGGGCGCCCTCTGTCACCTATGGGAACTCGTGGAGTGAAGCACGGGCCACAGGCCGTAGCCCGGTGAAGCTGTTAAGACTTTGCAGGGTCAATAGCGTAGTCAGTTCGAAAAAAAAAAAACGGCCCACGGGCCGCTTATTCGTAAGGAAGCAGGAGGGTGCTAGGCACTCTCGGGACGTAAGTCGACCCGCTGACCACCTACGGGCGACCTGAGCGCATGACCAGGGCGCGGAGAATGCTCGCGTGGTCCAAACCCTGGTTACATTATTGCGCCGTGCGGCCGGTGTGGTTTTTAGCCGGTATGAGTCGCGGCATAACCTTCCAGCTGTTGCCCCTGTCCCCGACAGCTGGAGGCGTATCATATGCATGATTTTCCCCACTCAAAAAAAAAAATGATATACTTGCGAAAAAGGATAACGCGAACTTGCCTCGGGCGAGCGCGGTACATTTCATTGGAAACCTTTTTAAAGCAAGTATTCAATATGTATTTAACTTTTTTTTTATAACACCGATAAGGTGTTGGTAGATTCGGCGTAATGCGGAAGTGATATGGGCTGTATAGATAAATTAAATTATTATAGATAATATAATTATATTGAAAATATATATTATAGATAAATAATTCAAGACCTTTCAATCCATTTATTTTATTGCAAACTACTGCGAAAGATTATTCAATGTGCTTTGATATTAGTTTAGCTTTCGTTTAGTAAAAAAAATGAAGCAAACATTTATAGAATAATAATTAGTATTTAATTATGTCCTCAATAAATAAATAAGAAAGTAGTAGTTGATTTGATAACACTCAATTGAACAATTCGTTCATTAGCATAATAAAAAATCAATAATTTTTTTTACGTTTACTTGCTATTGACAAGCGGGTTTTAATGTCAATCAATATGTGAACGATGGTGACGTCTGGAAATAACGCTTCTCTCTGTATATCCACCAAAAATGAATGTAACTGTATATGTCTATTTTATTATCATAATTAAAAAGTATGTTATATATAATGAATAGATAAACCATATCGAGTTCTTTGCCGAGTCCGGTGAAGCTGTGAAGACCCTGCCGGGTCAATAGCGTAGTCAATCCGAGAAAAAAAAAGAGTTCTTTGCCGATTCTTCTCGATGACTGGGTTGTTTTCCGACCCGGTAGTAGTTTAGGCGCCTTCTCAGGGCCTAAACTGAATAAAGAGTATATTGATTTGATTTCATTGATTTTTTTGTTATCTTTGTTGAAATTAGCATCACGAGGTCGTACTTTATGTACATGTAACTACATTTACCAATAAATTTAAATATGTACTCAAAAAGTATACCCGTTGCACCAAAACTCTTTCGTAACTTCGAGAATTTATTGATTTATCGCTTCCTATAGACGATTCGCTTAAAGTATTTGTATTATTACCAAATGTATTCACAGTATTTGATTCACGAGACTTGCAATTCGGGAACCGCTTCAGCAACGATTGGAGCGGCGCCAGAACTCAATTTAAAGTTCATAAAAAAAGAACAAGTTACAGCTAAAGTTTATAAAAGGATTAATATTTACACTTGGATCGTTATAGTCAGTACGAGGCTTTTTGTTATTTTCTATTGTCAGGTTTTGCGTATAACCTTTTGTTGCATAACAAAGGGTTGTGAGGGAATTAGTAAGTGTAAAGATTTAATGGATGGCAGCGATTCCTCTGCATTAAGTAATTTATATGCGAATATCTTCTATAATATCGAAGTTCTAGCAAATTTTCATAATCCTTGTCAGGTAAATTGTATATCGGTTTTTTTTTAATGTCATAGGTGGCAAACGAACATGTGGGTCACCTGATGTTAAGTGAGCACCACCGTCCATGGACACTAACAACACCAGAGGAGTCGCAAGTGCGTTGCCACCCTTTGGGGGAAGGGTTAGGGGAGGGAGAGAAGAGAGGAGAGGGGGATGAGAGGGTGGTACTACCCCGGACGAGCCGACCCACTCATGCTGAAACCAGTAATAGTTTCACAGTGTTATGTATGTATACTCCAGTCCGTTTTTGGCCACGGCGACTGCTTCAGCTCGTGTGCTTTCATGTGGCTAATGTAGGCGATTTTCTTACAAAAGATGCGTGCACATTGTACATAAATGAGAACACCATTCTTATAGGTATAAATGATTGCCGCTGTTGGTCGGGCTTTCAGTTCATTACGTCTACTATGACGTCAGCACGTCGATGTTGTTCATAAGTCTGGACTTTACTTACCACATGAGCTCTCCATTCTTAACGTTTAGCTGCTAGATTCTCCCACTGTGCAAGGTCTATATTGCACTTTTTCATATGACGCTTTAGCACATCTTTGTATCTGAGTAGTTGACCGCCCTGCTTACGCTTTCCATCCTCGAGTTCAGAATTAAAACGGTGAAAGCAAATGATGATATTCATCTAGCGTTATCTAGTTGGCTAATCGCAATCTTAAGTAATAATGTACATACGAAAATGAGTTTGATTGTATAAATTATCGCGAGCATAACCGCGAACAGAAGTTACTCGTTAATATTTGTCGGCTTATTCGTGCAACCATAGCCATTATCGATGGGCAAGGGTCTCATAGCGGATGCTTTCTTCTAGGATTACTAATGTATACCACCAGGAAATAATCTCGATTAATACTTTGATGATTTATTAATTTTTTATGGTAAGAAAGCAAAGTATCGACATTGTGTCTAAAGCCCAGTTCAGATTAAGAATAACAGCGATCATCAAGGGACCGTAAATTCGTCGGCGGTTAGCGTTCTTACGCTAAATCACAAGTCTCTCAGTAGCTGAATATAAACGCAATCACCTAAAACTGAGCCATTCTGACCATCAAATCCATATTTGTCATATGGTTGATTGCGGCCCAGTCGAGTGTTTCAACTCTACTACACATGGTTTCTGGGTATACCCTGGCTGATCTACTGCGTTTAAGCGTACCACTATAGCAGATGTGATGCCTGGTGTATGGTGTACGCAATTCACTCGAACAAAATTCTCATGACCAAATCCCAGCACATAAATATAGATTTAGATATGTACATTGTTTTCTATTAGCTATCCGGTTTTTAATTGCGTTTTTGTTTCAATGTCATATATATACGCTTTTAAATGCAGCAAAGAATGAGTTTTAAACATTAATAAAAGTTATTGGAACTCTAACAGGCTTAATCTAGTGCCTTTCGAGAGAGCGGCGTATACATAAGGGATTTCCCCACGTAAATAAAAAAAGTGCCTTTGTAAAAGCGTTTTTATGCATATTTCTGGCTAACTTTAGGTTGCGCAGTTAGAGCTCCTGGAATCATATCAAATATACCTAAATAATTTAGCTTTTTTTGATTTGGATCAAGCTCGGGTTAATGTAGATTTGACCTATCCTTCGAGGAGTGACATACTTTTCGTTGTATTCTTTTTTATTTTTTTATATTCACTGGTACATATGGTCACCTGTTGTTAAGTGATCACCACCGTCCATAGACACTTGCAACACCAGGAGAGTCGCAAGTGCGTTGCCAACTAGTGTTGGGGGACGGAGGGTGGAGTAGGAGCAATGGGAAAGAGGGAAGGTGGGCCTCCGGCGCTCTCACTGACCGAACGAAACGTAATAATGCAAGCACTGTTACTTCACATCGGTTTTCTATGAGAGGGTGGTAGTGTTATTTGACACCCCTTACACCCCTTATTCAGCAGGGTGCACCACGTGCAGGTGAGGTTGGCTTGGATGTCTCAAGTGTTAGATGTTATTTGACACCCCTTACACCCCTTATTCAGCAGGGTGCACCACGTGCAGGTGAGGTTGGCTTGGATGTCTCAAGTGTTAGATGTTATTTGACACCCCTTACACCCCTTATTCAGCAGGGTGCACCACGTGCAGGTGAGGTTGGCTTGGATGTCTCAAGTGTTAGATGTTATTTGACACCCCTTACACCCCTTATTCAGCAGGGTGCACCACGTGCAGGTGAGGTTGGCTTGGATGTCTCAAGTGTTAGATGTTATTTGACACCCCTTACACCCCTTATTCAGCAGGGTGCACCACGTGCAGGTGAGGTTGGCTTGGATGTCTCAAGTGTTAGATGTTATTTGACACCCCTTACACCCCTTATTCAGCAGGGTGCACCACGTGCAGGTGAGGTTGGCTTGGATGTCTCAAGTGTTAGATGTTATTTGACACCCCTTACACCCCTTATTCAGCAGGGTGCACCACGTGCAGGTGAGGTTGGCTTGGATGTCTCAAGTGTTAGATGTTATTTGACACCCCTTACACCCCTTATTCAGCAGGGTGCACCACGTGCAGGTGAGGTTGGCTTGGATGTCTCAAGTGTTAGATGTTATTTGACACCCCTTACACCCCTTATTCAGCAGGGTGCACCACGTGCAGGTGAGGTTGGCTTGGATGTCTCAAGTCTTAGATGTTATTCGACACCCCTTACACCCCAAGACACCCCTTACACCCCAAGACACCCCTTACACCCCGTGTGTATAGTGTGGTTATTGTGCATAAGTGAAGTGAATGGATAATAATACCACGGAGCATGAATTCTGACATGCTGCTAAAATTCTCGGAAAAATTCTAACAAGAAAGCCACCATTTTGTTGGAATATTGGAATTATCGCACGATACTCATATTGTTACCTACTCGACAATGGCAGTAATAATTTGTAAAAATGGAAGCCAAAAATAAAATTTAAAAAATAATGTAACATAGATACATGCTCGGGTTAGTATTTTATTAATTTAAAAGCATATAAAAAACCGTTTAACTAATAAATTAGATAAATTTATGTTTATTACATACCTAATTTGATTTTTATTTATGTTTTATAAATTCTAAAAGTATTCTTGATATTTCTTTTACCGATCAATATTGAAACGAGATATACTATATCTGTACAAAATTGATTTAAATCGTCTGTGAATAACAAAATAAATACTGGATTTCTTGTTTTTTTTTTTTAAATATATTTTTGCAAATATAATTGATAATTCTTATAAACTGTTAATTTTGATTTAGTGAATATATTCTCTGTGTACAAAATGTTATTAAAATCGGTTGTGAATAAATAAAAATACACTTTTCTTTTACTTTTTTTATTTATCAAATGTAAACGCATTATGGACGTTTTATAGCCTATTTCTGGACAAAATGTTTACAAAATAAAAAAAAAAATTACATAGCACAAGACATTTTTGAGTAAAATCGAGACAGAGCAAGAATTGTATTAAATAAAATGCTTACAAAAACGCATTGGCAAGTGAAAAAATTGAGTTAGCCACTCTCCATATAACAAACTGAGTGGAGACGCCAGCAGCGTAATACCGGCGGATAATCGTCGTCACAATGACGAGGGGAAAATAGCGAAGGGAAGGAAGCGGGAAGTCGTGCACTGACCTGGTGTTCTCCTGAACGTAATCCAGCATCCACGACCGCGTACAGCCGCCCAGAGTCACTCCAGCAGCACACTGCGTTCACCTTCACTAGGGGTCACTAAGTCTGGTATACGTAACTGTCGTCTCCAGCGAGCGGATGCGGAGCGAACGTATTAATAGGATTTCACCTATAACGGCGCGATAATATCTCCTGGATACTTCAATAGAATCAGGAGCGCGGGATGCGAAATAAAGCGAAAAATATGTAGGTCACGTCAGCGCGGTAGACGTTGCGAGAGGGTAAGTGAGCGACCATTCATGCACGACAGGAAAGGGGGGGATGTTTGGAGTTGTTGTGAGTTCTAAACTAGATGGCGTTACCACAAAGCGTTTACGCAAGAAACCCACATATTGAAAAATCTCACGTGATATTGGGGGATGGGGGAGGGGGTTGAATAAAATCTCACGACATCTCAGCAGCCCCCTGCTGAGGGAGGGACAGAAAATTTAAAAAAACACCTCACGTAATTTATGTAAGTCCCCTTAGCGCTTGGCAATGCCCTATCTTGAAATCACAATGCCCTACCTTAATAATACGAAAAACTAAGATAAATTATTATAATTAAATTGTTTGTTCATAGTTTAGGTATCTAAACTTTTCCGAACATACCTCAGTTTGTGATATTCGAGGGCAGATCAATTATTATAATTTTTTTACTTTCGCCCTACCTGTAACCAATGCTGCCCTACCTCAAATACGACTACACTACTACAGCCCCGTCGCGGTCTCATCCACTCTGCTATACTATCTGGGAACCGTTGTTAAGTCATTTCCTCTATAGCAGTCATACTCAATCTTTTTTGTAACAGGGCCACAAACGCGTTTCACTCATGATGTCGCGGGGCCGCAAACTATATAAGGTTATCTGACTCGCGCTTAGCTGAAAATATGAAAGAGAATGGCATTCCCTTTATCTAGCTCGTTCCTTCCACACTATTTTCAATGGAAAGCATCGTGGTCGAATCTGGGATTTATTTAATTTACTTAGCGTGCTCAAAGTTTTTCTGATGGACGATAATTGTACTCGTAAATAATTGAAAGTAAAGTAACATCGGGTGGACCAAGTGCAAAGGCCCGCAGGTTCAGTACAGCTGCTCTATAAGACTATACATTCATTATTTGTAGATTTCTTAATGATAAGATTTCGTTGCGATGTTTTCTTACAGCGGAAGCTCCAACTCAGTTGCTGGTATTTGAATCAACGTCCATCGACGTTGTGTCTAAATATGGTATCAAATAAACCATCATCGATTCAAATTTAAATAAAAACAAATGAACAAAGAATTTATGACGGATTGCACTCATCGAAAAGATCAAAACCAGAACATAAAGATGAATAAGATTATTTTGAACGCTTTTTGCGCCCGTTAAACAGTTTGATATGTCATTATAATTGACGACACGCCAATTCATGGGAGCCGTTAACAGCATCATAAAAGTGCCGCAGCCTGTATAAGCCACATAGTGTTGTAAATAATCACGATTGCCCGCAATATATCCCATTGGACGGGCGTCCGTTTGATTCACGATATTACGACAACCGCTTTCAAGATTTTGGTGTTTTTTTATCAATAATAAAATAGGTAGTGTTGCCAGTTACTGATAAAAAAATTACATTTCGTATTTAGTCTGTGCCTTTTAGGTTATTCTATATTATACTGATTACTTGGTAATTAAGTTCTTCTTTTTTTCCTTGTTTTGGCTCCGCAGAAGAACTTGCCAGTATCAATGTTTTGTTTCAATGGAGATTACAACATATTTTACATAATACGTGTCGTGTGAATAATTTCAATGTTCCAACAAGATGGTGGCTCTCTGGTTAGTCTCTTATCTCTTTCCAGGGAGTTTTTGTGGCAGAATTCTGCGTCCGTGGTATTATTTTTCATTCACTTCACTTATGCACAATAACCGAACTGTATTACGTAAAACACCACCAATTTTACACAATGTAGAGTCAAGTAACACAAGATTATAAATAAAATATAAAATTCACTCCATGACAGACCAAAATCCCGCCAAAACTCTGAGTAATTAAGTTTAAAACGCGAGTTTTGGTGGGATCTTGGAATGTCGTGTAGTGGATTTTATATTTCATTCATAATCTTGTGTTATTTGTTTCTGTATTTTGAAATATTAGTGCTATTTTACGTAATATACTCTGTTTATTGTGCACTAGTGACATTAATGGGAAGTAATATCGCGTAGCATGGATTCTGATTTGCTACAAATACTTCTTGGGAGGTTCTAACAAGAGGGCCACCATCTTTTAATATTCCTACTAAGCTTCCGAGATCTAATAAATACGTTCCATTTTATATTTCTCATTCATGTACTAATTTAGGCTTTTACTCTCCGGTCAACAGAATATCTAGGTCATATAACTCAATCCATAAAACATGCGACAATTTCTCAACTAAACGAAATCATTTCAAAACAGCGATAGAGACATATCAGTCTCTTCACAAAATACAGTTATATTTTTTTTTTCAGTATTTCCTATATTTCTCTTTCTGTTTCGATTTTCTCGTTTTTGTATTATCTTGTAATTTTTTTGAAATATGTAAAATAGTTTAATCTTTTGTTTTATTAATATTTAATTTACTGTTGGAGCATGCCGTGCTTGTCTGTAACTATGACACATTTATAATGTGTTACAATAGTCCTACTTTTTATACACTCACTAATGTATTGCCATGTTGACGATCCTAAAATAAATAAATAAAAATAAATACATAAATAAACCTGTAATATCATTGCCTATTCGAATATGGCAGTAATAATCTACTAGAAGATTGGTTGCAAATAAAACTAATTAATACTCCAAAGTTTAAAATATGAATTGTTACATTTGATGGCAAAATCGTCTACATTAGCCATAATAAATACAAACAAATGATTGAAAGTACACGAACAATATATTACATTGTGTAGCTTAAAAGTAAATATACATTTTAATGTAAACCTCACATGATTCTTAAATACTAGATTTTAGTCTTAGTTATATAAATATTGGGATACCTATATTTTACGAAACGAATTAAAAAAAATACACTTTATTCAAAACACTTTAGACCCTCGATTAATTTGTGTGGTGAGATAAAACTTGCTATATCGGAAATGTTCGAAAAAGTTGCTAATTGTGGCAACCTTATTAAGTTCCAATATAACTTTGAAAGGCTGACTACTAAAAGTTTTAATTGTATGATAATAAAATCTCAAACAGCATTAATATAATGATGGTTTTTTTTTTGTTTTTGGTAAATTCATTAAAATCATTATCTATATGTGATGTTTTGCATCGTTTTGGAAAGAAATATACGGTATCTAAATAGTTTATAAATTATATATCTAAATAAAAGTAAAAGCCTAATATCAAATACAATATAGTGGTAGATATAGAAAAGGATGGTCACTATCAGCTTCCAGCATTGGGTTTTCGGTAGCTTTTTCTTTCTTGAATTGATTACGCTATTGTCCTAGCAAGGTCTTAAGAGCTTCACCGGACTACTAAGGGGACCACTTAAGGCACTCAGCCGATTTTGACAACTAGCTCAAGTGTGCACGGCACACCTCGGTTTGGGCTGTTGCCTGACTTTCAATTAAATTGAACTTAATTATAGACAATATATTTATAAGGAATAGGAAATGTAATTTTTATATTACACTAGCGGGCCCGTCAGACGTTGTCCCGCCCTGATTATAAAAAAAAACCTGGACAAATTATATACCAAAACGTTCCTCGTGCATCACTTTATCCACTGGTGAACCGCATAAAGATCCGTTCAGTAGTTTTTGAGTTTATAGCGAACAGACAGACAGATAGACGCGGTAGGGGACTTTGTTTTATACTATGTAATAATACGTTGATCTTTTGACCATAATTTCATATAATATTAACGATACGAAACTAAGAAGAATACTAGTACTTAAGTGCAGTTGCCAGAACATACCTATAGGTGCTTGCCGACATATTTTTAATTTGAGTAGGCATTAGAAAACCCCCTGACACCATGCTATGCTATGATTCTATCAATATGTTTTTCCTTCCGAAAGCTTATTCATTACAGGATTCGAACCCACATCGCTGTCGCGGTGTTAGAACCCTCTACCACTGAGTAATTACTTGCCCATATCAAATACAATGTATTCTTTATAAAAATAAAATTATAGAGGTCTGCTGCCATTGTACGTACACCACGCAAAAACTACTATTCTACTATAACTAACTATTCATTTCGATCAACAGTTTTCAGTTTAATTTCTTAGACACTTAGTCCTCGACTAAAACATAAACAATATTATCGCGATATCTTCATTTAATATACAATTATTACAGTTTTAAGACTCTACAGTTTTTATAAGCACTACACATTTAGCGATATTAGCTTTGCAGTGAAGAAGTGGTGCAAGCGATGTAGTGCGCATGCGCAGGACAGGGAAAGTGAATGTATAAAAATTTTTACAAAGAAATTTTGTACACAAAGTATATCTTTGCTTTCAATTTTTTTTATGTTTTCTCCTCTGTAGGTATATAATCGCCTGATAATATAATAAACAACACAGACGTAGTTGCGGGTATCAGCTAGTATGTAAATAAAAGTAGAATAAAAAAACAACATCTGATAAGAGATAATCATTTATCATAAAAGTAGTAGATATTAAAACGAAATGAGAATTCGAAAACAGAAAAAATGTTACGTCGCGCTATCGATTTTTAAGTCAGCTGTTGTCAAAATTCTACGCATACCGAAATGCGACCGTCGTTATTTCAATTACCCTCGTCCCTCGTCAAAGACAAAAGACATGACACGGATGAAAAAAAGAAACAAACGAGAATTAAAAAAAAACGCCGCCTTATCTATGATTGGATCGCGGTCATGTAAACGCGCTCAAGTGTATTGTGTTACTTCAAGACGGCGGCTTTCGATTTCGGTAGCGTTTTTTTAAACGTTTTTTTTCATTGAACATGGAAACTGAACTTGCTTTTTTAATAGGGAATAAATTGTACAGTTTCTTATATTATAATAATGTGTTCTGATAAGATTTATATTTGTCTTTTTAAATTGTTATCGATTAGGGACGGTTATTAAAGTATGTTTTTAATCATTATTAATTTTTTTTTCGAACTGACTAGGCTATTGACCTTGCAAGATCTTAACAGTTTCACCGGACTACTAAGGCGAGCGCTTAAGACACTCAGTCGGTTTTCTTTTCATTAAATCACAACATATAATAAATAAGTTATGCAAATAGTGGAGTCGATTTTCTAATGTACCTAACTAGAAAAGTTTTGAATATGATGCTGGATGAATATAGGAGAAGAGGAAGACGGAAAAAGGTATGGATAGACTATGAAAAATGATATATGTGTAAAACGGTTGAATACTGATATGACATCTGATAGGCGAGAGTGGAAAAGGAAAACATGTTGTGCCGGTCCTACTTAGGTGGGGATAAGGGTAAGAAGTAAGTTCATTCTGGAGTCGAGTCGAGTGGTTTAATCGGTGGTAATATCAATCCTATATCCGCAGATTCGAACTCCGGTATGTACCAACGAATTTTTCGGAATTCGCGTACATTTACTCCTTTCAATTGGTAACAGTATCGGCTTACGGTGAAGGAAGACATCGTGAGGAAACCAAAACCTGAAAAATATTCTTTTGGTACCATTGAATGTGAGAATACGTAGAACTGTTGAATACTGTTGGTAGATGGTATAGTCACGCTGAAGCTATTATTGGTTTCAGCATGAATGGGTGGGTCGACTCGGCCGGGATACTACTACTATTTTTTTTCGAACTGACCACGCTATTGACCAAGCGAGGTCTTAACAGCTTCACCGGATTATACTACTATCACAGTAACACCGACGTGAAGTAACAGTGCTTGCATTGTTGCGTTTCGTTCGGTCAGTGAAAGTGCTGGAGGTCCACCTCCTCTTCCCTTCCCTCCTTTTCCCCAAACACAAACAGGTTTCGGCTCCCCTGGTGTTGTTAGTATCTATGGGCGGTGGTGATTAACATCAGGTGACCCACCCGTTCGTTTGCCAGCTATAACATAAAAAAAAACTCAGAATTTGAAACCGTCAATACGTCATGGGCTAGAATGGTGATTATTCCCATAACTTCCATCGGGAAGAGTCATATGACCCTGCAGTGGGTGTCTTACAGGCTGATGATGAATTGTGGAAATACATGCCAATGTAACGTATTATAAGATCATTTTTGTATAGATGTAATAATTATTTTTACAAGGCTAGCATAGACGAGTATTCACAGTGTAACTAACAATCGCGCGCTACTTCCTCTACGTTACGTTTAAACGATTTCGGAGTTTACCAATTTCATATATTTATACCAAAAATAGCAAATATACTAAAGATACGAAATCTTTGCGTTGCAGTGTGATCGTCACCGAGTTATAACAATATTGATATTTTACCAAATAACTTTAAGCAATAGGGACGTTTTATGTTTATGTTGAACTTAAACCTTGAATAACTTTGAAACGAAACTCGTTTACCAACCGAAAAATCATATCAAGTCTTTTATTGAGATCGTTCAATTTCCTACAAGACTATTGTATATTGATTTCTACAACACGCTGTTCGTTATAATGCTATGGCATAAAAAAATAAGCACGTGATATTTATATGGAAAAACAAAAATCATGAAGGCATTATAATATTAAAAGCTCAAAAACATTACCAAATTTTGAACAATATTTTTACGGTAGCCAAAGAAAGATAAAAAGTTCTTTTGGCCTGCATTAAACGACATACTATATTCCTAAGCAAAGTTTTTTTTTCGAACTGACTACGCTATTGACCCAGCGAGGTCTTAACAGCTTCACCGGACTACTACCAGATTACGACCCAGCAAGGTCTTAACAGCTTCACCGGACTATTCCTAAGCAAAGTGCTAATGTAATAAGATGTATTATTGCTTTCGTTAAAAAAGATATGTTAACTTTGATCCCCGAATTAAAAAATAAATTTAAGCTTAAAATTATCTAATAAATTTGTTAACATAGTATAAAACAAAATTCCTAACCGCGTCTGTCTGTCTGTTCGCGATAAATTCAAAAACTACTGAACGGATTTTCATGCGGTTTTTACCAGTGGATAAAGTGATTAATGAGGAACGTTTTAGTATATAATTTGTCAAGGTTTTTTTTATAATCAGGGCGGGACAACGTCTACCGGGCCCGCTAGTGATAGTAATAATATTGAAAACAATAATACTGGTTTTTATATATTTTCTTTTATAAAATTATGTGAAAACAGTCGATTTTATTTATACCACCGCTGACAGATAGAACGGTACTTTGCAGGCTATTGAATAGCTACTAAACGACATAGGATGATAGGCGCCCAATGTAAATAGCCATAATAACCGTATCTCACACAATGCTACCCCGCTGCTCGTCGACAGGGGTCCGGGCCGCGGCAAAAAACATCTTTTTAATTATAATATCACCCACATTATAAACTATTGTTGCTCAAGAATACCAACAAAAAATGAGCTTCGACAAGGCTGCTACTTTTTTTTCGGTGGTTTCTTTTTGTGTGCCGATTTTATTTTTTATTCTCCTAATATTGTTTACTTAGGTTAATTATTTATTTGATAATTATATATGAAAACAATGTAAATTGAGTAATATGTCAACAAATACGCTTCGCCCACGTCCATTTAGATTTATAGTATATGTACGGCTACATGATTTAGAATTCTTAATTAAATAGCTTTTCCTTCTTCTACAGCTCGCCACCGCTTTATCATTTTTGTTACAGATAAAGTAGAAATTGGAGACATTCTGAAGAATGTCGAGCTCATAATATATTTATACATCGCATCGTGCCTTGATACGAAATAATTTCTGTCGTATCAATAATATTTAGTATATTTTCAACTATTTATTGTTACTTTTCAGGTTCAATTAATACTGAGAAATGGCAGAAGGAGATTACTGTTAATTTCTCAGGTAAAATTATTCTACTGTACCTAATTAATTCAAAACAATAAAAAATACATTAGATTAGTTTAACAATCGATTGTAACAATTTAGATACGTTGTTAAGTTAAAGCGCGGAAACTAATATATTGTGTTTTTTATTTATATTCGTAATAAGAAAAATACGTCCTCGTGTAGTTTGTATGTCAATCATTTATTTTGAATCAGTTTATACATATATCAATTTTCATTTTGTAATATTAGTTGTTTTAGCATTTTATTTCACGTCGAGAATAAAACGTATTTTACGATAGTTTTATGTAAACAATTAGGAATTATACAGAATGTGTGATTATAAACACTGCCTATAACATAAAGAGTCTTATAATTAAAAAAAGTATATTGGTACTCACGAAACCGTGCTTGTCGCTGATGTTGTTGGTTAACTTGAGTTTGTGGAAGGAAACCACTTTCTGCATCCACTGCTCACCGGTCGACGGCGAGTCCGGGTGGATGTACATCCTCTTCGGCATCTCGGGGTCCGCTTTGCCCGCGACCATCCACCGACTCCGGGAACAAATTGTTTTTAAATATAGTTGTTGGAATCACCATTCAAAACTGATGAAAGAAAAAGATATTAGAAAAAACATTTTCGTTTTCTGACAATTTTGTCACTATTTTTTAAATTCATTTTTGGCATCCAGATTATTACTGTCATTGTCGACTAGGTAATAATATTGTCTAATCGTCTTGCGATAATTTCAATGCTTTCACAAGATGGTGGCCCCCGTGTTAGAATTTTCCAAGGAGTTTTTGTGGCGTCTCAGATCTCCGTGGTATTATTATTTTCCACACACTTCACTAATGCACATTATCCGAACTATATTATGCTATGCCATCAATATTACAAAGTCAAATAACACAAGATTATGAATAAAATATAAAAACCACTACAAGACAGACTAAGATCCCACCAAAAATAACATTTCTTGCCTTACTACCTCTTAATATATGCATAAGTTTATATTCTTAAATCGCTTAAATATCTCTACTATTATGAACATACATATATTCATTTTTTTATCTTTTATATAATTTTTTTTTAATGTTAATAAGAGGCAAACGAACATCTGATGCTAAGTGATCACCACCGCCATTAGACACTAGTAACACCAGGGGAGTCGGAAGTGCGTTGCCGGCCTGTGTATGAGGGAGGGTTAGGGAAAGGAGAAAGGGAAAGGAGGTGGGCCTCCAGCGCTCTTGCTGACCGAATGAAACGCAACAATGCAAGCACTGTTCGTTCACGTCGGTGTTCTGTGAGAGGGTGGTACTACCCCGGGCGAGCCGACCCATTCATGCTGAAACCAGTAATAGATACAGCGTGGCTCTACCACCTTCAAGATTAGTGTTCGACATAATTCTCACCCGATGTTAAATAACGGTATGGTCTAAGATGGTTGACACGTTAAACCCAGAGGCGGTTAGTTCTCAAATGCAATTGCCGAAACACACCAAGTGCTTGGCGACAGATTTTCTAACTGAAGGTGGGTAGGTAGCTAGTTAAGCGGACTTAGAAAAAGTCCTACCACCATGCTATGATTTCCTCCCCATGTATTTTACACCGAACGCTCCGACTCCGTTGCTAGGATTCGAACCTACGTCCATCGATGACATGATCACCAACACATCAGCATACGACGCGGTGTCCGAACATGCTATCGACTAAGCGATTACCGCTTCAATTTTATTTTTTTCCACGGCCTAATATCTGCACTATGCCTGATGGTAAGCACAGTAAAATATTTTATTATATTATTTCAGTGATTATTATACAACATATGTGTTGTAGTTTTTTTTTATATTATAGGAGGCAAACGAACATACGGGTCACCTGATGGTAAGTGATCACCGCCGTCCCTAGACACAAGCCACACCAGAGGAGTCGCAAGTGCGTTGCCAGCCTTTGTTTGGGGGGAGAGGGAGAAGGGGTTCTCAATGACCGAACGAAACGCAACAATGCAAGCACTGTTACTTCACGTTGGTTTTCTGTGAGAGGGTGGTATTAATTCGGGCGATCCGACCCATTCGTGCTGAAACCAGTAGTAGCTTCAGCGTGGCTCTACCACCTACAAGACCTGTAGTCTTCTCAAGAAGTAAAAGCTTCAAGAGTATTCAAATTTACATACTAAATACAGTAGAAATTAATTAAAAGATACAAGTTAGTATAAATAAATTACAATTGGTCCTAGTTCTACATAAAAAAACGACAAACATTCTCAAGAAAATTATCTATATTGAAGATCCCATGCAATAAAATATTTGAAAAATATGTAATACTACATGCTCCGAAAACCAAGACCGAATAAGCAACTGACAGTTCTACAAATACCGTCAGTGAAACTATAGTGAAAGAAAAGAGATCTGCGTGCAAAGTTGCGATGTTACCATTTTAAGTGTATACTTTACTATCATATTTAAAAACCAAACATTTAAATTAATTTCGACCGCCTTTCTTTACTCAGAATACATTCACGTAAATAAAATTAAATGAACGTTACTTATCATTTTTTTTATATATCATTAATATCGTATATATGTTACCGCTAAAGCTCGAAAGCCCTGCGAAATACCAGCTAATTTGCAAATTTATTGATATGCTCCGTTTAACTTACGGAATCAAGTAAATTCCCTATTTGCATTCCCATTTAAATTTTTACCACAGATCCAATCTTACCTAATCTAGCACGTTATTAGGTTGTGATAGAAATTATCTAATATTAATTATGAATTATTAGATAATCATTTAATATCTAATATTCACCAGTGTATGTCAAAACTATCGAAAAGAGAAATGAAACAGTTTTCAACAGTCGAACAAACCACCCTAGTTAATTTGTAGATTGATTATTTACACTTTAGCGGTAACATGTATAAGTTTGGAGCAAAAATGCATTGATTCTTAGGTAATATAGCACTAATCTAGTCTATAAAACACGCAAATCCCTCGATCTCTCACAATAATACGCATGCTTCTTGCCTTTCCTGCCAATATATTTTCTTTATCAAAATAATATCAACTAATTTGTAACCCGTTATTTCTACATGTTTTTTGTCTTAATTAATCTCATCATTGTTTTTTGTTTCTCATATTTATACCTGTTGTGGAATTTGTATCTGCAATCGTCGGCAGCTACGATGTCCATTAGCAAAATGTACTTTGCTTTTTTATCAAGACCAGAAACGCGAACTTTGTAGGCAGGAAACATACGTCTGCAAGCAATACGAGAGAAAAACATGGATTGGGACTCGTTCTTTGCGACAAAGATTTGACATCAAGTCGATTGTGAGACATGCCGTTGGACTAGTTTCACTTTTTACTTACATTTACTACCGAGACACGACTTTAGCTTGTGATCTTAGTGTTAATTAGATTTTACAGACCGACAGTGATATAACGTTTTGGAGATATCGCCATGTTTGGGCATACATCGACGTGTATGTATTAGAAAATCGTAAGCGAGTTTAAGCGAACCGCAGTGTTTCCGATACAGGCAGACACGATTGGAAAGGTGTCCGTTGTGTCTTATAAGAAACATATATCAAGAAGGCGCGTGATCGCATGCGGTCTCGTACGAAAACTTAACACGAGTAAATATTCGTAAAACGAACAAAAAAGCCATCTCGTTTAGAGTTTAGAAATCGGATAATTGTTAAGTAATTTATGTACGCGAGATTTGTAATAATTAATTATAATATTAACGACGCTAGGCGGCTCGAGCCTTTGTCGGCGTCTATATCGGTATACGGCTGACTCAGAGTCGCATTTTCGACCTGAATGCTCTGGTCGTATTAATTAACGGATATTAAATCGAAGTTTATCGTCCGAATCTCGATGTTGGCAAACTTGCGCGCCGGCGGTTTTGATATTTGACGTTCGACGGCCTGACATAAAGCGGGGAATGAATTTTATCGGCGCTTGTCATCGGGAATCAAACAATGTACACGATTAAACCGATGGTTATCGATTTCAAACGAACCCCCGAGGGATGCTGCGACAACGGTACACGGAAGATTTGTTTTAATTGCTTTTTTTGTAAGCGAGATTTCTAAAGAAGATTGTCTCGACGAGTTTAATCCTAATTTAGGTTAATTTGAGAGAACAGTAAGAATCGCGTCGGTATTTCTCACCTCTGGTGTCGGCTCGGCTTTTTACATTACAGCTGCGGCGTTTGTTACAAAGATATTTTAATGATATTACCCATCGAATGTGAGTTGAATCCTTAATCGGACGGTTCCAAGCGGTGCGATGTCATTGCCCTTACCAAGCTTGTTTCTTACAAATTGATTAGGTATAATTCATTAATGCAGTGAAATTTATGTGAAGTTATGTGGATCAAATCACAAGCTAAATGAAAATAAAATGCGTAACGGAACACAGAATAGAACGAATATCTCAAAATCAACGTTGATGTCTAACGTTGACCGACAATTTGTCGTTTCGATGCCAAATTCTCGGTCGCTTTACACGGGCGAGTCGTAAGGTGAAAGTACGGGTGAATGTGAGTTCCGGCAGGCAATGAATTAGTGTCTACCTGTTGTGGAACTTATATCTGTAGTCGTCTGCGGCGACGATGTCCAACAGGAGGATGTATTTGGCCTTCGCGTCCAAACCGGAGACGCGGAACTTCATTTGAGGGAACATTTGTCTGTAAATCGGAATTGTTAACATCACATCCTCACCATAAACTTTGATGTTCCACACTGTATCCAGCATTATCAAAGCTATATCTTCGATAATATCAATTGACCATTAGACGTCACAACTTAAAGATAATGTAAACATCGAAACACTAACTAAATGTTATTTGGTAAATATCAAGTATGTTTGCTATTAAAATATTTAAAAAAAAACATATAAAAAGAGGTTGCTGCGTATGTAACGTATTTCAGTGCATCTACTGGCGGGTGGGGATGGTTTTTGTTATAACAAATAATGTAATACGTTATTCCTACGAATTGGATAAAAAAATCTCAAAGGGATAGTTATTCTACCGTTGAATGTCCATTGTTTCCTAATATTACTCTAACAATGACAGTATTCGGTGCGTGATCTCATATAGTTCGAACGAGTAAGCACTATGTAACAACCAATAGGTATAACAAAGAATGCACATCATACTTCTTATCCCCGAAGTCACGATACAAAGTATGAATATTAATTTAATTATCGTGCTATTATAATACGATACTAATCAGCAAATGACCTAATAGCTGAATAACTGGTAACAGTAACAACAACTGTTACAAAATAGCATAACGTAATTCATTATAGCAATATAACTGATACTGTTACCTTTAGAAGCGAATATATAATAAAATAGCGGAATAACTCATCCTTATCAATTTATGCTCCTTACGTACCTATATTATTTTCTCATACTTATTTATGAAGTATGTTAAAAAAAAATCCCACCCAGTCCAGAGTTCTCTCGTTCATATTACTTACGGAGTGAAATACGTTACACATACATCGACCTCTAACTCGTTTACATATATTAAACACCTAAATTAAAACTAATTTAAATATTAACCATCGTTGCTCGTTAGTGGAGACACCTTTGATGACAATAAAAACAAAATTTCAAACGATTTCACGGACTTGGAAATCGAAGCATATAATTAAAACTAAATATAAATGTATTTGAAAGTCTGGTTAGCATATTCGATTTTTTTATAATAGCCTAATCTGGTGAAAATCGTGATCTATTTGTGATTTATTTAGTAATCTATGTATTTGTAGAATATATATATAATATTATTGTTATATATGGTTATATTATATGAACATCATTAGTTCTCTGTGTGGTACTACTTGTAAATAACTATATATGTATGTATATCAACTGTTTAGTTATCAAAATATAAGCTGTATTATGTTGAAATTAGATCATGTTTATTATTATTATTCTATGATATCGTTTCTTGTGCAATGATTGAAGAAATTGAACAACTCTATTTTGAATATTAAAAAAAATCATATCTTGAATTTGTGGTCATAAATATATTTCTAATTATTGTGCATATCTAGATTGGCTGCATCGCCGTTATTTGATATTATATATAGTTGTATAATGATTCTTTTAATGCATAGTCATGTGAAAACTATTGAACGTACCTACCTATTGGCATAAGTCTCTCACTATTTGATGCACAATTTTTCGTAGACGGTTCTATGGTATTTGTTATTTGGATTCCAATGATCTCTTGGTATCTTTTTAATGCATAGCGAAGCGGTCGTTTATTTGCTAGTTATTTGTAGGTATAGCAAATTTTGGTTTGAGAATTTAAAAATGTCCAACAACTGGAAATGCCATTCAGTAATATTCAGTACATACAATACTGCAGCGCTGATTTTTAGTCGGATGTAAAAAAATACAATACGAAATACACGTTTGAATTCGTGAGGCACGCATGCCGGTACACATGTGTGTCTCATGAATTCTTATATGTATAAATAGCTAGCTTCGACAGATTCGCGGTGATGCAGCCAAGACAATAACCTAAGCCGAGGTTCGGCCACTTTAGCACCCTTGAGCTACTTGCCAAGCGGCCAAGTATTTTAAGCGCTCACCTTAGTATTCCCGTGAAGCTGTGAAGGTCTGTCAGTTCGAAAATAAAAAAGTGGAGGCAGTCATTAGGACTGACGGCAGAGATGAAATAAATGTGTTGTCTTTTGAATTTTCATATTAATTATGGTGTGAATGACAATATCTAAATTTCAGAATTTGTTTATTGAGATTATTAAAATTACACTTTTCATATCTATTGGCACTCGAAGCGATAATTACATACAAAGTCAAATTAATCAAACGTATGATGAATAGCAAAATATAAATATTACAAGTACACAAGCCCCTATAGATACTACGCGTTGCTAGTTTGACGCAAGCCAATACCGCTTGCTTACGTAGCCAAAGCCGAGGTGTGCCGCGCACCCTTGAGCTAGAAGCTGTTAAGACCTTGCTGGGTCAATATAGTAGTCAGTTCGAAAAAAAAAAGCTTGCTTACGTAGAATGTCATAACGCGAAATTATATATATTTTTTTTACTTTATTTATTTTTGGCAACCAATCTTTTAGATTATTACTGCCATTGTCGAGTAGTTAACAGTATTACAAGTTCCTCATCCATTCCATATTTGGCAACCGGTCTTCTAGTAGACTATTACTGTCATCGTCATGTGAGTATCGATATTATAAGTTTCTTGATAAAATTTCAATGAACTAACAAGATGGTGGCCATATTTCCATGAAGTTTTTGTGGCATGTCAGAGTTCAATGTCCGTGGTATTATTTTCCACTCACTTCACTTATGCATGATAAACAAACTATATTACTATAAAACACCACCAATTTACACAATATAGAGTCAAGTAACACAAGATTATGAATAAATAAAAAATAAAATCAACTACATGACAGACCAAGATCCCGCCAAAAACCCAATTATACACTTATCTCCTGCCACAAATATCGCTAAAGAGGTTTCGCTTCAAAGAGCTTTATAGTTAGAAACAATAGACACTGATACGATAGTTGAGTTAAAGCAAATTGGATATTACGTAGACATTCTCCATGACCAAATATCTACAGATATCAACTTTGATTTGAGACCGGCTTAACGGTAAAAAAATTGATGTACGGCAGCGCTACCTAGTACCTAACTATGACAAAATGGATAGAATAACAACCTTGTCCGTGTAAAAATACTTAGGTGTACCGACTGTCATGGTAATTGCTTTAATGATGTTGGAGTTTAATTTTTTTTTATGTCAAAGCAGGCAAACGAACAAGTGGGTCACCTGATGTTAAGTGATCACCACCGTCCGTAGACACTAACAAAACCAGGGGAGTCGAAAGTGCGTTGCAAGCCTGTGTTTGGAGGAAGGGAGGGAGGGAGAGAGGAGAGAGGCGGTGGGCCTCCGGCGCTCTCACTGACCGATATACGACCGATGACCTATATCTCAGATATAAATACCAAAATCCACTTTTTCACCGACTTCATAAAGGTTTCAATTCGGTTGTATTTTTTATATTGGTTACTTCAGAAAACTTTGTCATTGATAAACCGATTTCCAAAATTCGTTTTCAAAGTGAAACTACTTATGGGGAGGCTATGAAATTCTGATCGGCACACTTTTTGTGTGACGAATAATGGTGGAAGTAAACAGTGTGATCACTTGAAAACACCGGTTCTCGTTCGATCACCGAAATCGGTACTTGGATGGATGACTGCCTGGGAACTAAGCGCGACGTTGCTTTTTGTTGCGATGTTTAAAATAAACTGTTTCCCTGTATTATAACAATTTCACTTCTATCGTGTGTTATTACGACACACCCTGTTTTTTTATTGGAAAGGGGATATTTTCAAGGGAGTCCCATTTTAATTTTATTAGCCTTTAATATTAACTATACGGCAGACAACTCGTCAGAATAGAATAGGAAATGTGTAGTGATAGAAATATTGGTTTTATGATAATCAAAACAATGTATCTGACTATAGTTAAAGACATACTGCTATATTTTTCTAGAGTAGTCTATTTTGAAGTTTCTCCAATGTTTTTTACAATTTTAATGTGAAACATTTATAGGCGAAGGTAAACCTGATTGTTGGCGTGGCGAGACGTGGCGACGCGATGCCATGCGCAAGCGACTGTGCACAATCCCTCTGACCACACAAAGCTCGCATACCTTACACACGTTACACATTTCACATCTGCCAGGCATCCCGTGACGGCTCAATTTTTTTATATAAGAGAATCATTAAGCTATTCAGTAAATGCAATGATCTTTTGGAGTTGTTATAAAATCAAGTGTTGCCATTTTAAAACAACAGTAAAAAAATATCACAAAAATTGTCCACATCAATGGTCAGTGTGCACAAAGTCTAACACTCATTAGACGTTTTATTTATAGCAATTACGTGATACACACACGGAGCTATACACCGGCTGATATATGTATGCCCCTTGACAGCACCACGGTACGAATACGAAATAGGTACTTGGCTTACACAAATAGGTGAGTTCCTTGTTGTGGTTTCTGCGTCGAAGATGTTGCATAAATCAGTTTTTATACATTGTAAATATGACTTTAATACTGCTTAGAAGCGAAGATGGCTCAATGAATAACGTGTTCTGACATCGCGTAGATGAACGTACATTCGAATTCTTGCAAATGGACACTTTCAGTGAAGGATAAACATCGTCATGCAACTATAACATTTAGTACGAAAAGACCAAGGCATATAATGTTTTATAACAATATTCGTATATTTCCCTTCAATCTTTTGAGCTTGACGAACAAGGAGTCTGCTATCAACTCTATACTAATATGGTAAAGTTGGAGGGTTTGTTTCTTTGTTTGCTTGAACGCGCTAATGTCAGGGACTATTGGTCCGATTTGATCAGTGGTCAGTGTTATATAACTCATTTATCGAGGAAGCCTATAAGCTATATATCATCACGTTAAGACCAATAGGATCGGAGCACCAATGAATAATGTTTCAAAATCGTTTTCCTTTTGAGAGTTTCCGCTGCGTATTAGCGTTAGCCCAAAGTAAGATTCGCGGACGAAGTTAAGTTAAGAAGAAGGCTAGTGTACAATATCCGAACTATATTACATAAAACACCACCAGTATTACAAAATATACAGTCAAATAAAACAAGATTATGAATAAAATCCACTACATGACAAACTATATTCCGTCGAAAACTCTATTTGCTTTCTGAACTATTGAGAGAAATTATAATCATTTCTTTAAAGAGGAATTTATTCTATAATTTACTATAAATCATCACTAGATGGCGCTATACCATAGTTTATTCTTATTGAATTCTATATTGTAACTTAACACAATCGAAGTCACGGGTATTTATTAGTATATTATATAGGAAATAATAGCCAGTTAACATTTGGTGGTTTCGTCTCGTATCTACAACGTATTACGCCCATGTGTGTTAAACCGTTTCGCTATTATGTATATTACGAGAAACATACCTTAAGAACCTGATCACGGGGCTGAGTATTAAAGTCATAATAAAATAGTTTGATTGTAGCACTGTGTATGTATTGTATGTGTTGTGTTGTATGTGTGTATGTGTTGTACATACTATGTATGTTTTATGAATAAAGAATAACACATAATCAATAACAATCAACAAATAATCTATAGGTCGGCCGAGAGATCGTTCTATCGTTTTTAACCCTGTCTAGCCTTTTAGCCCTACTAACTAAAATCATTTACCACGACTTATTTATCACCAAATGTAGGGTGATTACGATTCAGTCAAAGACAGATCTCTGTCACTCTAATTCATTATGAGTTATACACCAATTGAACTCAAAATACGATGCTTAAGCATGATTACATAACAATTGGTTGGGTTCAGTCGGAGCCAAGTTATACCATTACCCAGAAAAGCGTTAGATTATACTTATATATCGTTTTTAACAGGTAACACCGCTTAAGTCTAAGATTGGCAGATTTACTTATAAATTCCATAGGATAAATAATAAAATATTCTCATGGTGTGTTATACTACATACATGAACATAAAAATGTAAGATAGTGT
>MU159326.1:232934-244358 GCA_015888305.1 Antheraea pernyi | reverse complement strand
GGGTAATCTCAGGAACTACTGATCCGATTTGAAAAATTCTTTCAGTGTTATATAGCTCATTTATCAGGGAAGGTTATATGCTACATATCATCACGCTAAGACTCATAGGAGCGGAGTAAAAGCAGGAAAATCGTGGTATTTTTTCCTTTTCAGAGCTTCCGCTGCGTTTTAGCGCAAAATAACCATTCCACGCTTACGTATTAGCGCCCAACGAAGTGGGCACGGGTCGGCTAGTTTCAATAAATATTTTAGAAGAATGTTCAAACAGAAATAAAAACGATCTGTTTTGTTAAAAAAACGTGGAGCTTGGTAATTCGAACACAAGATTGTTTTAGATTAATAATATATTATTATTATTTATTTATTTTTCTCGAACTGACTACGCTATTGACCTGGCAAGGTCTTAACAGCTTCACCGGACTACTAAGGCGAGCGCTTAAAGCTGATTTTATTTGACAACTAGCTCAAGGGTGCACGGTACACCTCGGCTTGGGCTGTTGCCTGAAACATGCAATTCGCGACCTATCTGAGCTCACCTAAGCTAATCTCACTATTCATACATATATGAGTTGTTGAAACATATATGTGTATCAAGCATACATACCTCAACAACTCTTATATATATTTCCTATCGGATAATTTTCTAAACTATTTCAGTTTGATAAGGGAAAAAAATAAAACCCTTCCACTTTCATGTTTAAGCGTGTATACGAGCTCGTGTTCGTGTGTGGAGGTGATATGTGTAATGTTATCGCAGTGATGTAAGATTTTGTGTCACTGTATCGCGCGAGCAGCGTACTCAAGGGCTCTACGTCGAGGGAATTGACTTGGGCTTGAACCGCTGGCTGGGGTGATATGTCAAACAAAAGACATGACGTTTTTCTTTAGTTATGTTTTAAGTAAACGTTTAGTTACATTTATATAGAGATTGTTAATTTATTTCCGAATGCTTCATGTAGCTACGCTCGTATGTATGTTAAGGTGTGATGTATGAATATATCTATATATAAATAGGCAGTGGGAAAACGGTTTTCTTCATTCTTTTTTCATTTTGTACAATATGACTTTACGTATGTGTGCGTTATCGTGCCATTTGTTTTGTCAAAATATCATGTAGGTAACGTATCTACAGCTTTTTAGATATAATGTCATTGGATTTTCTGTATCAAAACGCGATATGTTACTTAGATACGGGCGCATTGACGGGGCAGCCGTCAAAATTAAACTAACTAGCTTTTTTTTTATTGTAGCACGGCAAAGTGACTGCACTCTGCCTGATGGTAAGCACAGTACAATCCAAAAACAACGGCGACCACCGAGAGATACGCCCTCCTCTCCTCCGGCGGTCGTCGCTGTCATGCCGGCCTGCGTAAATGTCTCTTCACGTTACGCTTAAAGGACCCCATTTTATAGGTAGGAGGGAAACACTGGCCGGGAGTTTGTTCCACAGCTTCACGGTACAGCAAAGATAGAATGTAGCGAACTTTTTAGTTCGTGGCCACATAGGAGTTACCGTAAAACTGTGGTTCCGAAAACCAGCGCGCGTGGTTCGATTGTGAAAAGGAGAGGAAGGGATTAATTTGAATAACTCTTCAGAACACTCGCCATGATACAAACGTAGACCAGGCTCAGTGAGGCAATGTCCCTGCGCAACTGAAGCGGCTCTATAAACTCTGTATTGTCTGCATCATTAACAATGCCGACAGCTCTTCTCTGCAACATTTTTTTTTTTCGAACTGACTACGCTATTGACCAAGCAAGGTCTTAACAGCTTCACCGGACTACACTTTCTTCTCTGCAACATATCTAAGGCATCCAGTAGGTATTTAGCGGAGCCATCCCAGAGGTGCGAACAGTATTCCACGCAAGGCCGAACTTGCGTGGAAAGCTTAAGTTTTAAACAAGGCGTTGTCGAGGCACTTATGACGCATCTACAGTTTTTTAGTTATAATCTCATTCCACAATGCCATTAAAATGTTTTATCACCGGTTTATCTATCTATCTATCTATATGATCATATGAGCGTACATTTTAGAAAAAGGTAACCTCAGGGCATGGAACATGTGATTGTCGCTAATAAAAAAAATGTTAACGCATGTCATTTCCAACGAAAACGATACGTTGACAGCTCCACAGGGTGTTTCAATATATTTTTTCAATTATAATTTATTAGAAAACAATAAAGAAAACTGAAATAATGCTTCTAGTTTACATTTAACATTTTCCTTGAAATTTCGATAAATTTTTAGAAATGTCTGTCTATCTGTCTATTTGTTTGAACACGCATCACTGCTAAAGTACTGCGTTCATTATAAAACCTATTAAAGAAAATCATAAAGCATGTCTTCGAGTAACATTTAGTCTTTGTTCCATTAAAATCGGTTCACTCTATCAAAAGTTATTGTAATTTTAATGACGACGCGACTTAAGTACGAGAGAAAAGTACATAAGTAAATAGACTTCACACATTACGATGACTTTATTAGTCACTGTTTAGTACGTAAGGTTCCGCACGGACGAAGTCGCCGGCACAGCTTGTATAACATATGATTGTTGAATGATTATCGGCACTTATGAAAATGATGATTCTTCATGGTGGTAGGGCTTTTCCTAAGCATACCTGGGCAGGCAACAACCTTTAAGTTCAACATTTGTGGTCGAGCACGTTCTATTGTGTTTCGTATAGTTAGCATGTTTACAATTTTAGACAATTATGTCATTTAACATTAGGTGATATTACGGCCATACGCTAAAATCTATGTAGTATAGAAGAAACAATAGCCGACAAGAAGTTGTTTGGTTTTTCTTTGTGTATGTTTTTTTACTAAAACAAGTTGTTTTGGAGATGTACAAAGAAATGGTTTTTTTTTTTTTTTTTTTCTCTCGAATTCACTACGCTATTGACCCAGCAAGGTCTTAACAGCTTCACCGGGCTACTAAGGCGAGCGCTTAAGGCACTCAGCCGATTTTATTTTGACAACTAGCTCAAGGGTGCACGGCACACCTCGGCTTTGGCTGTTGCCTGATACAGGCAATTCGCGATCTATCTGAGCTGGAAAGAAATGGTCATTTGCAGATATCACTATGCTTAGTCATTACTATCTCTCAAATCCGTAATATGCTTCAGGACCGTATTATGGAACCCAATATTATTTAACTAACAGCTATATTCATCTTAAAGTGTAAACATGGAATGTTATTATAACCTATTTGTATCTATTTTGAGTATTAAAATTGTTATGTATATAAAGGTATTATTTATGTATTATGAAGGCAGAGTTAAGATATTAAATCTCTCAAACTTCCTCTTCATAGCGTAATGCTACAACTGACAGTCTGAACTACTTACAATGGGATATCTCAGTGATCCACTGAAGAGGAAGTTTGAGAGATTTAATATCTTAACTCTGCCTTCATAATACATAAATAATACCTTTATATACATAACAATTTTAATACTAAAAATAGATACAAATAGGTTATAATAACATTCCATGTTTACACTTTAAGATGAATATAGCTGTTAGTTAAATAATATTGGGTTCCATAATACGGTCCTGAAGCATATTACGGATTTGAGAGATAGTAATGACTAAGCATAGTGATATCTGCAAATGACCATTTCTTTCCAGCTCAGATAGATCGCGAATTGCCTGTATCAGGCAACAGCCAAAGCCGAGGTGTGCCGTGCACCCTTGAGCTAGTTGTCAAAATAAAATCGGCTGAGTGCCTTAAGCGCTCGCCTTAGTAGCCCGGTGAAGCTGGACTGCACTATGCCTGATGGTAAGCATAGTACAATCCAAAAACAATGGCGACCAACGAGTACATACTGTCCATCGCCGGTCGCCGCTGTCGTGCCGGCCTGCGAAAAGCTGGATATGCACAGGCTGATCCCGAAACGCGACCCGCAAAAGCGAATCACTATGACGGGCTTTTTCGCCATATACATGGTGGTGGCGACCCAGTCAGGCTATAAAACCCTACCACCCCGCTATCGCCATTGCCTCGTTCGTTATTCAGCAGGGTGCACCACGTGCAGGTGAGGTTGGTTTGAATGTCTCAAGTCTTGGATGTTATTTGACAACATTTACACCCCAAAATCATCTTTAAAAAATCAAAATTAGTTTGACTGACCTGTCACTACATATTATAAAACAAATTCCTCTGCCCCGTCTGTCTGTCTGTTCGCGATAAATTAAAAAAATACTGAATGGATTTTCCTGTGGTTTTCACGAGTAGATAAAGGTTTTCCTGAGGTAGGTTTAGGTACATCTTTATATATAAATTTCTTCTGTACGTGTGTATGTCAGTAAACTCCTAAACGGCTGGACCGTTTTTGATGAAATTTTGTGCACGTGTTCCAGTGGATCCGAGAATGGTTTAGATTCACAATTGAACCCGGTAGTTGGCGCTGCGGTTCCACTTTATTATTTTTGATTTTCAAAGCAGGATGACGTCCGCCGGGCTCGCTAGTATTTTATTAAAAAAAATATTATCAGGGCGGGACAACGTCCGCCGGCCCGACAGTGAATTAATAATTACATTGTTGTGTTTACCGAACAATGCAATAATAACAAAGGAAATTATTTTCTTTACTCTCACAATCTTGCTGTCAATTGATGCACGTGTTTTTACAGTGTTATCACAGGGTTGTCAAGTGCATACGGCTGTAGTTCCGCTCGCTTCGATTATTTTTATTTTTTAATTCAGTGAAAACTGAGAACTAAATATGGCGGGGTCTTTGTATAAACGTTTTTAATAAGAACGTCAGATGGCGCTGTTTGACTGTAACTGTGAGAACGAATTAATAATGTATAAATATTATTTGTGTTTTTCTATAAATATTTACAGTTTTATAAAAAAATACAGAATATCAACGGTTTTTTTTTTGTAATTACATAAATCAAATTTATATAAAATGGAAAACACTCTATTTAATTTTTGCCACTAGGTGGCAACCTTTTAAGTTCCTACAATTTTCGCGATCTTCGCAATCGAAAAATCACAGATTTCTGGAAGTAAAAAGCAAGATAAGTCTATACAATATACATACATGTATATTTATTGAAGTAGGAGAAGATGAAAAAGAAGAATTAAATGGCAGCTCTAAAACTAAGGGACATTCTCTTTTTATTCAGGATCTAGTCGTTATAAAATCTTGTTTGGGTTTATTTTCAGTACTGTATCGTATATTCATACGTGACATTAGAAGCTAGTGAGTATAATAAACTCGCATCGTGTGTGATCTATACTATTGTATAAAAAGGGATTTTGTAATTTTTAGGTAATATTTGGAATAATTGTTTCGATTCTAAAATTCTATTCATTGAGAGAAGACTATTGTTTATTATTATTATTTATGGTGGTAGAGGCACGCTGAAACTATTACTGGTTTTAGCATGAATGGGTCGGCTCGTCCGGGGCAGTAACACCCTCTCATAGAAAACCGACGTGAAGTAACAGTGCTTGCATTGTTGCGTTTCGTTCGGTCAGTGAGAGTGCCGGAGGCCCACATCCCCTCCCCTCTCCTCTCCCTCTCCCTCGCCTAACCCTTCCCCTCAAAGGGTGGCAACACACTTGCAACTCCTCTCGTGTTGTTAGTGTCCATGGGCGGTGGTGATCACTTAACATCAGGTGACCAACTTGTTCGTTTGCTACCTATGACAAAAAAAAGACTCCTTTATAAATTTTCTACATATCTATACATATAATAAGAATGTAAATCTAACGTGTCTATATACTTTTTCAATTTTTATGAAAAAAATAGTGCAGCTGTCTAATAGAATACATTTCAATCATTTTTAGAAATCTATGTCTGTCTGTCTGTTTGTATGAACACGCAACACTGCTAAAGTACTGAGTTCACAATAAAATCACAAAACATATCCTCGAGAGTAACTTAGTCCTTGTTTCATTACAATCGGTCGACTCTATCAAAAGTTATTGTAATTTGAATGACGGCTCGAGGTAAGTGCGAGAGATGAGTAGTAATCTACAAGTATACTAATATTATAAAGCTTATTTGTTTGGTTGTATGCGCTAATCTCAGGAACGATGGGTCCGATTTATAAATTTATTTCAGTGTAAGAGCATGTCTAGATGAGGCGTCGTACGTGTGAGCGCCGCGCGCCACGTGATATTCAGGCCCCATTGCTGCGTCCAGTACTACGCGCTAGTCGGTGGCGAGTCGATAATAGTTGTCAGTCGTCTATCCGTATGACGTATGCGACGTTTCCTAGCATAAAAAACGCGCGTAAAACGCGTTATCTGGACGCAATATATTATGAAGCGGGCGAGTCGACTCGCGCGTGAATCGCTTCATCTGGACAGGTTCTTAGATAGGTTATTTATCGACAAAGGCTATCATCACGCTGTGACCAATAGGGGTGGAACACTAATGAATAATGTTTCTAATTCGGGTTTCTTTTTCCTTTTGAGAGCTCCCGTTGTATGTTAGCGTTAGCCCAAAGTAACTATTTCACCCGGACGAAGTCGCGGGCAGAAGTTAGTTATTACTATAAGCTATGCTTTTATATGAAACTTTATAGTATAACTTATTCGAAGAAAATTCCTTTTTTTACATATATTATAGGGGGGGCAAACGAACAGGCGGGTCACCTGATGATAAGTGATGACCGCCATTCATAGACACTAACAACACAAGTGCGTTGCCGGCCTTGTTTGGTTTGGTTGATTAACTTTAAAGTAAAAGAAAATGATATGCTACAAATTTATTCTAAGCAAGAAGATATACAAAAACTTTCCCGACAATATACGTGCAATTTGTATAGAAATCTTAATAAAATTATTGAAATATATAATAATAATTCAGTATAATAGTGTTGCCACTTTATGCTATTATTATGGTGAGAGGCATAGCTTATTAGATTCATTATTTATTTGCGTGATCTTCGACAACGCCTTGCTAAAACCTTATTTTTGTTAGTTGCCCCTATAATCCGCCAGTCTTTTGACCATATATAAAACATATAACTATTTCTTTTTCACCACCGATGTTGAGAATATTCCATCTTACTTCCACATTTTATCCAAGACAGTGTGACTTTACAATATGACTTTACGTATGTGTGCGCCCCTTGTTTTGTCAAAATATCGTGTAGGTAACGTATCTACATCTTTTTAGGTATGGCTAGTGATTGAAATTCGGCCATAATTCGTTTTGACACTCAACTCAACAACTAAATTTACTAAAGATAAATTATTTATCAATTAATTTACATATTATGTTATTATAAAATTAACCTACAAATTGACCAGTTTATTTCAAAGGGCATGTAAGGTATGGATCTTAAACATGTTAAAAATATTGAACGTAGAATGAAAAAAGGTAATTGGAACGTAAGAGTAAAATGAAGGATGGCGAAACGTCTAAAGTGTTAATTTTATTTATTTAACATTTTTACATTTACTGTATATGAATTATAATTCACTATTTTTAATTTATATTTTACTGGATACCTTATTTTACGTTAAGGAATTTTGTTCCTTAGTAGGGTCGTCGCCTGACCGCATACGTTTTCGGTCTCAATTACTAATACTTCGTATTTTTTCAATCCACTTATTACTAGTTTCATGTTTAACCTTCTCAGGTACATGTGAAATAAATAAAATCAAATGTTTTTTTATTACAGTAATACGTGGCAGCAGTCAATTAGTTCCAGGCGGAAGTACAAAGTAGGTCACATATAATCATGTAGGTATCTATGATATGATCATATGATAATAATATTATCTTCAATTATTTCATAGTTGTGCTCATATATCCGCATGCTTTATTATTTTTCGTGTAATTACCTGCTATTTGCTGTACAGTATAGTAAAATTATTATTGTATTTTAATGGCGCTCGGTTAAACGGTATGGAATTTAATGCGCTGTAACATCACGTAGTATTATAGTATAATGGTTAGAATAAAAATCTACTTGGAAGGTATTCGGTAGAGCATTTATTGAAAAAAAAAAGAACTTAAAATGCCAAGGATAATATAGGCATGAATTAACTAGATACTATATTTGGTTATTTCTTTCACATTATAATCCATCGACACTAAAAATAGTAATAGAACGAAGAACGATTGTTAAAGGATGTGACGGTGCTATGACCTTTGAATATTTTTATCTTGGCATTTTTAACCGGAACGATAGATGCCACGAACGCACTCAATTATTTATGGCATTTAAATGATTTGCAATTATATTTAAGCTTGTTTGGATAATAAAATATATACGTATAATGACCATTTATCTATTTATTTTTTTCTGTAGTATAACTTTAAACCTGACTAATATTATAAATGCAAATGTTTGTTTGTTTGGTTGGTTTGTTATGTTTTCACGTCTTAACTGGCTATCATGAAGTTTTGGATACACGTTGTCAGAGATAAAGAAAAACACATAGGGTTACCTTTCATCAAGAATAAAGTATTGTTTCCGGGGGATAGATCACATCTATATTTACGCGAGCGGAAGGTTCTGGTTGGTGACGATTGTGTTGAGTTAATTTATTTTAATTAAATTTCTATGGATGCAAGGCTGTCAACTAGATAAGTTACTGTTAGGCAACATGCGGCGTCATAACATTGGTCCATCAACGTTTGTCAGATGTTTACATTATTTATAATTTTTGACTCTCTCGTGTTTAAGTAAGAGACGTTTGTAACAATGACGAATTCAGTGGTTTTTAAATATACGTACTTGAATTATTCAATAAAAAATATATATATACATTTTATCATAGGAGGCAAACGAACAAGTGGGTCACCTGATGTTAGGTGATCACCACCGTCCATAAACACTTGCAACACCAGGGGAGTCACTAGTGCGTTGCCAGCCTTTGTTTGAGGGAAAGGGACGGAAGGGGGAGGGGAAAGGGGAGGAGAGGTGGACCTCCGGTGCTTTCACTGACCGAACGAAACGCAATAATGCAAGCACTGTTACTTCACGTCGGTGAAGTTTTCTGTGAGAGGGTGGGTAGTAACTACCACCATAATTCATGCTGAAACCAGTAATAGCTTCAGTGTGGCTCTACCACCTGATTCTAATAATAGAAACAACAACTAACGCACTATATTTAGTTGAAAACGCTATTATAAAGATGACGTTAAGGTTTTGTTTGAATCAAGTTTACTATTTTGCAATTACAGCGTGATTTTGTTCTCTGTCTGAGATCGCACATTCAACTTGCCATTTCAGGCCACGGCGCATGGTTCCATAGATAGCGCATAAAATTAAAACCGGTCATAAGGAACGCATTAATTTTTGGCTTCTCTGATAGTAAATACCGACTCGAACTCCTTCAGTCCATTTGGTGCAGACAATCCCTGGGTCATCCAGGCAAATAATAGGGTGCCTTCAACATTAGGTTCACCTTCAAAGAATATATCTGAACGATTCGGAACAAGGCTGCCAAGTTCTTGGGCAGCTTGTATCCCTTGCTATGCTCGAAGAGCAACATGTCGCTGAAACACAAGTTCATGATCTAAAAGACTGTGACTCTGAAAGTATCTGAGCGATCCTTTAATGCAGAGCTGCTATATTATGTAAATCTTATGTCTAAATCCCATTCTATAACAACAGAACGATTGCAAAATCGTCGAAGGCAGTTCGTTTAAGGCGGTGAGTACCCAATGGCTTATACGAGACAGACGTTCTTATAGATATGGCACTTCCATCGATTAAATCTTAGATCTCAATGCTCATGACTAGATATTTAGATAAAGCTGTCAATTACCCCAAACTGTTATTGGTTACCGCTGTATATTACACCTTCGACCCAGACGGCTTGCCTAGTAAACAATCCCTGCGAAATATACTCATTGATCATTTCGTATCGAACAAAGCATACCCCACGTCCCTGAATCGAAGCGGGCTCGCCCGCGTGACTATAGTTCCCGTCCCCGAGAATAGGTGGTTATTTTCGCTTCAACAAACTCACCGATCCTCCTGAATGGAGTAAATTACAAAAAATGATGTAATTTGCCACGATTTTGTGATTACACATTTCTGGACGACGCATTTTATTTTTGTTGATTTCCTAAGTACTCTACTGGTTTAGACATAATTTATATAAGTACTACTCGATAGCGTCACTATCAAAGGCCACCGCTATGAGGCATATTTTATTGAATAAGAAAATAATTATCAAAAACGGCTCAAAACCAGCGACGTATGCTATAACATACATAAACAATTACAACAGAAATGAATTCAGCTAGATGACAGATATGCCTCAATACTATTTCACAACAAAAACAAATATAGAAAACGGAACATAACTTTCGATTCAAGAGCTCTAGTAATACTGCGTGCCACTTTATCTATTACTTTAGTTCAATGTAAACACGTCTTAACAGGCTCGGCCGCGTTTTATTACGATCCATCGTCGTTGAAACAAAAACGGACAAAAGTTTCAAAAAGTCATTAGGTTTCTTCGCCGCGGTTGCGTTCACTACAAATTTCACTCGTCACAAGTCACGATGTTTTTTAACATCTGCCCGCCTCTGTTTTTTAACTTTTTGTGACACCTGGCGGAAAGGTAACCGTCACGACATAGTTATTAAAGCCGGTAGTTTATTATTGCGTATAGTAAACTTTTATTGTAGTTACGCTTATTTAGTTAGTATAATGTTATCACGAATCGTTTTTAACCGGAACGAAAAATTTTAAGGTTAAAAGAGCCCATCAGACTTCGTAACCATTCGTAATCATACATACAGTGGTACAACAAAATAATCCCAAGGAGGGTTGATGTCAGGCAGGCGGCCGATCGTAAAAATTAAGCCAAATCATATACCACAACATGAGAAACATGTTGACCGACCCTACTTATGTGGGATAAGGGTAAGAAGAAGAAGAAGAAGAAAACGGTATGTGGCATTCTTCAACGCTTTGTTATTTATTCTATGAGCGCGAAATGAGTGAAAATATGCAATCCGGGAACAATATTTACCATCTGAAGCATGTTTTAAAAATAAGGCTTCACGTCTCATTTGTCATGAAAACAGGTAATAAAACACTCTGGTGCCGATATATATCACAATAAGTGTATTAAACATAATAATAATGACTTATTTATTACGAATGATATCGGTTTAGTTAACTTTATGTGTATTAAGTAAGATAAAGTTTGTTATTGGGTAATGAAAGTGTGTTTCGTAATGTTCAAGATCAAAGCTTGTAGCTTTAAGTAAAGTGAAAAATATATTTTGCCTTCAAAATTTCTTTAGACCTTTGTAGTGGTTATGAAAATCGTAGTTTCTTGATACTTTAACTTTATATGAAATAGTGAAACTTTTTTTGTAACAGTGTGAATTATATTTTATGAAGCGAAAATGTGTAACGAAAAAGAGACAACTATAAATGTATATATATATAGTTTTAGGCTGTGAGAGAATGAGATAGTATA
>MU159326.1:210451-220560 GCA_015888305.1 Antheraea pernyi | reverse complement strand
GGCGAGCGATGGCCTCCTTCTGCGAGGAGGTCATCTCGCAGAAGGAGGATGCGGAGAGGGTCCGCGAGGCAGACCCTCAAAGTGGCCCTCTCCGCCAAAGGAGGACAGGCGGGAGGAGGCGGCGCTTTGCCCAACTCCTCCCGCCACCGTAGCCGGACCTGAAGGGATGGGCCGGGGGGCCCATCTCCTCATTGCACAGGTTCGGCGGACGATGAGGGACAGCCGGTGTGTAACTAACCACCTTCCGCCGGGCGGACCGTGGGGGCGGCTCTACAATGTTGATTAGCTTGAACGATCCCTTGCCCCCCCACAAAACGGTCTGTCGGTACACCGTGGGGTTTTAGTCTGTGCGAGTCGGACATAACCCACCCTCTCCCCCAGGAGGGTGGCGTATACATAAGGGATTTCCCCACGTTAAAAAAAAATTGTCAGCACTAAGGAAGGATTTTCAAATATTCATATTTGTAATGTACACGTATATGTAACATGTGTACATGCAACAATGTACACGTTACATGTTACAGTAGGTAGCGTGCGTGTCGTACTTACAAATGATTTTGAAAAAGTATTTCTCTAATTTACACACCTACTTACAATTTTACATTTCTGTAATACATTTAAAAAACGCATGCGGTTGCGTGGGTAACAGCTAGTGTATTCATAATATTATCGCACTGAATGAGTTTGATAATGAATTTAGTCATTATTTTATCCTCCGCTAAATCAGCAGACGCGATAAGACAAAATATTAGGAGGGGTCAAAAATGAATGTATTAATTCTAAAAATATTGAGGTTAGCCTCCGGCGTTCTCACTGACCGCACGAAACGCAATAATGCAAGCATGCTGAAACCATTTTGGGGTGTAAGGGGTGTCGAATAACATCGAAAATTTGAGACATCCAAGCCAACCTCACCTGCACGTGGTGCACCCTGCTGAATAACGGACGAGGCAATGGCGAAAGCGGCGTGGTAGGATTTTACAGCCCGACTAGGTCGCAACCACCATGTATATGGCCAACATAGTGATTCGCTTCTGCAGGTCGCGTTTCGGGATCAGCCTGTGCATATCCAGACTTTCGCAGGCCGGCATGACAGTGGCGACTGGCGATGGATTCTGTGTCTCTCGGTGGTCGCCATTGTTTTTGGATTGTACTGTGCTTACCATCAGGCACAGTGCAGTCATTTTGCCGTGCTACAATAAAAAAAAAACACTAATAGCTGCAGCGTATGTACCAGCTACCAAAATGTATGTCTCTTTGTTGAATTTGGCAAATATGGTATCACGCCAAGTGACGTAGTGGACTTTTAAAAGCGTCAGTTAAATTGTGAGAGATTGGAGAAGAAGCGCAACTTTTTTTTTACGTCCAGTTGTTTTTGTAAGGTTGATTGTATCTAACACATGTCTAAGCCTAAGGATGTTCGGTTCTCGTGATAGTTCACACGCCCTTTTGTTTCAATCATCCGGCGTATAGCATCGAGGTTTTCGTTGTTCACAGCAGTAGATGAACGACTTTATACAAACTAGTTATAAACAGTCGACTTGCATGGTGTTTCATTGCCAGACGGAAGCGTTTTGAAGGTCAACGGCACTTTGTGTAAAAGAACCAAAAACACCAACCAATAAAAAGATAGTTTTATTAAATTCAGATTGTTGTGAACCAACCTTGTTCTTTATCATGAAGCTCTGGCTAATTCTGTAGACAATCACATCACTACGAGCTTTATATATACAGATTTCTGTAATACATGCGATTGAGTAGATTATGATCTAGTTAACGAACCATTTGGAGCCACTTTTCACCCCCCCATATCTCAAAAACTATTTCACATAAACATGTCAAATACGACTCATGTATTGAGATATATATATATGCGAGATATATATGTACTCCAAAATTTATAAACACATAAATATCATCATTTTCTTAACCTTATCCCATCTAAGTAGAGTCGGCACAACATATTTTCTTTTTCCACTCTCTCCTGGCAGACGTCGTCTCAGTATTCCCACCTTTTACACACGTATCATTTTTCACACAATCCATCCATACCTTTTTCGGTCTTCCTCTACATGTATATCCCTCCACCATCATATTTTAAACTTTTCTAGTTACATGGTTTTCATCTCTCCTCATGACATGCCCATACCATGCTAACCTATTACTCCTCAACTTATCTGTCTCTAGTGCTATTTTCAAACTTCCTCTGATATACTCATTCTTAATCTTATCCCTTCTAGTCACACCACACATCCACATTAACATTTGCATCTCTGCCACATGTAATTTTCTCTCATCTGTCTCTTTCGCAGCCTAGCACCCATATAGAGTGACTTATACAATCTTGCAATAATACATTTATTTATATGACAATGCGATACATTACATATGTATATCATTTTTATCTACTTTGTCAATACTCTGGCTAATCTTATATGTTTTAACAAAATTGAACTTTAATATAATACAATATCTAACTGTAATTATTGTGTAAATATATATTTATTTAAGAAATAATGCTGTAAGTGTTGTGTTTGTCTTTGTGTATTTCAATGGCCTAATCTGGAAGAACTAAAAATAAAAATTTAATACTACTTATAAAGTGATTCTCCCATTATTGACTTGACACTGGTAGATTTCGTTTCTATGAAACTCCAATATTAATAAATTGAAGTTTGTGATTTTGGGTGTTTGGGGTACGAATCTGGTACAACTGATCCAATTTAGAACATTCTTTCGTTATTAGAAAGGTATATTAGATAAATACGATACATCTGAGCTTAATATATCTCAGACAAAAAAAAATGCTTTTATGAGGAAAAAAATGTTACAATGACTAAAATTATTAGATACAGGTTATATGTATACTATACAAATTCTTATTAAAACAAATACTTAAATCAAAATGAAAACTTTATGGAGATAAAGTTTTACAGCATGATAATTGATGAAGTTGGTTAAAAGATAATGGGAAATAAAAACTATAAGCCGGTAAAATTATTGCGTTGTTGCGAAGATAGTCAGTCAATAGGGCGCAGAAGTGAGGGCCAGAGGAGCAGCCCAGAGAGATACCGGGGAGACATTTCTTGCCAATATATATAGGATATTTGGGAGTCACAATTTGAACCGATAAGTTTCGGTACAATCGGATTCTAGGTTTTTAAAGATTTTTCGCGGTTGGAAATAATATTGGAACCGGTAATAACCTATTTGGTGCAGACGAAGTTGCACGGGTCAGCTAGTGGATTATATTATGAATACTTACTTATAGCGCCTGTAACATAAAAATAGCAATCAAAGTTGATGACAGTCGGTCTTTATGTGGATTTTAATCTCTTCACGTGAATATATAAAGAGTGGAATACCACCCTAAATTTTTTTTTAATCCAAGCATATCAGTTTTAGTACTTATAACTTCTTATAACTAAGAGTATGATTCAAGCTTATATAAATTTTATAGGTCGACTTTCGTATTTATTTCGTTATTAACTTAGATTTAGCGTTGGAGATGAAAAAAACCATATGGTAGTAATTTTATTATGAATACGTAACTACTTATAATTTCTGTACAAAAATTAATGATATCCCTTCAAAAACATAAATGTGAAATGAGAGCCAAGTTCAATATTATGATATATGCCTTGTTTGTTGACTTCAACGATAAAAGAAGTGAGATCTAAATGGGTGCTGAGTTCAATGGTTTATCCTGAAATTTATTTATAACAACGTAATATATGTTATAACAACTTAAAATATCATTTCTGGTTATAATTTGGAAGAATATTGTAGCCTCAGGTATGACTTAGCTGTTCTTGGCGTTCTAAAGCTGTAAGTTCTTATTTTATTCTTCCGAAAATTAGGCTTGCGGGTATAAACTAACCGTCGAACATAGGGCTCTTCCTTAACTGTTTTAATAGATACTATAATTAGTATGTTCGAACTAGCCAAGTCAGACTTTGAGCTTCAATATTAACCCAAGTTATAAGGAGAAATGATATTTTAAGTTGTACTAACATATTCTATGTTGTTAAAAATAAATTTCACGACTGACCATTGACCTCGGCACGTATTTAGATCTCATTTCCTTTGTCGTTGAAGTCAATAACCAAGGCATATATCATAATATTGATCTTAGATCTCATTTCACACTTATGTCTTTGATGATATCTACTTTTACATAACTTGTTCTTATATTTTTCTTATGTAGCTATTATAATTGTGGACAAAAAGACTAAAATGCAATAAACAAATTAATCATATAAATACAAAATCCTTTAAAATACTCGGTTATATTTTGACATATTGCAAGAGTTTTAAGAATCACAATTGTAAAATACACTTATATAAGTAGCTAATTAAATCTATTCTTGAAGGTTACACTGGCAATCCATAATATGATTTTTTTTATATCATAGGAGGCAAACGAACAGGTGGGTCACCTGATGTTAAGTGATCACCACCGTCCATAAACACTTGCAACACCAGAAGATTCGCAAGTGCGTGGCCAGCCTGTGTTTGGGGGAGGAGGAGGGGGTGGGCCGCCGGCGCTCTCACTGACTGAACGAAACGCAACAATGCAAGCACTGTTACTTCATGTCGGTTTTCTATGAGAGGGTGGTACTACCCAGTGGTACTACATATACAAATGATTTTAATAGCATATCTGTTATAGTTGTGATATAGCCAAAAAAATGAGCGCGTGTAACCGTCACATGCGATTGAAGTAAAACTTCTTTGGCTTTTTAAGAGATGGCGACTTCTACTAAATCATAATTAATTTAATTCGTTACTTATCCTAGTAATCTGTTCGTATTTTTCTATATTTTATTTAATTTATAACAAAGAGTTGCTAATAATATTTCCTGTGTTATTTAGGTTCCAAATTAGTTGATAGATGGCACTACAGATAATGAAGCTTTGATTTAATTTGTTACTTACTTACATTGAAACCAGATGGCAGCACGATCTCGCGCCATATATACATAATTAATTCTATTGTATGATTTTTATTATTATTCGATTTTACATTTTTGTTATTTTTTTTTCAAAAATTTTGAATTTATTTGTTTACAAACTATTTATTGACAAAATCAAAAATATTTAAAAACCGTAAGGTACAGAAACGTGACGACATATTGCCGTAACGGACTTCCGTTGCATTATCGTCCAGTTACCTCTTAGTCGTGTCTAAAGAAGTTATAGTCTAAAAAAGTCTAAAAAGAAGTCTAAAGAAGTCTAGTTTTGTAGGTAGTAGAGCCACGCTGAAGCTATTACTGGTTTCGGCATGAATGGGTCGGTTCGCCCGGGGTAGTACCACCATCTCACAGAAAACCGACGTGAAGTAAGATTGCTTGCATTGTTGCGTTTCATTTGGTCAGTGAGAGCGCCGGATACCCACCTCCTCTACCCTTCCCATTCCCCCCCCCAAACCCTTCTTCCCCACTCCTCTCTCCCCAAACACAAGCTGGCAACGCACTTGCGACTCGCCTGGTATTGCATGTGTTTATGGACGGTGGTGATCACTTAACATCAGCTGACCCACCTGTTGGTTTGCCTTCTATAAAATAAAATAAAAAAGTTTTACTTTAAAAAAGCCAAAACTATAGTTGTTTCAAGCTAATGTGAATATATAATCACCGAAAGTTATAGCAACTAATGATTTTTATTTAACCTATTCAATGAAAAATCCCGAATATAATCTATATATTAATACGTGAAGCCCAAACTTTGTATCCCTTTTTAACGGAATTGGGCGAACGGATGAACGTGAAATTTGGCATAATTAAAGTTTATACAGAGGAGAAGTGCAGAAAGTTATTTATTTTATATAAAATGCATTAGAAGTACATTAAATTAATTAAAATATGCATTACTCACACTGCTGCTTCAATTTTACACAACATATATACACATGTAAATAAAAAAGACATTTTGACATCTGTCAATAAAGGATTTCAAAAAAGGTTGTGAAGGAGGTTGCTATGCTCGACTGTATGTATTATTTTACTCTTACGTTCCAATTACCCTTTTTCATTCTACATTCAACAATGATATTATAACATAATAATACCCTTTGACAAAAGAACCCTAATAAAATTCAAACTTTAAAAAATCAATGAACTATGGTCGAATGTCGACCTCTAGGGCGCCCACTAGTTAATTTTAATATTTCTGTTAAGCTTAATAGATCTAATAAATACGTTCCATTTTATATCTCTCATTTCTTATCTAATTTAGTCTTTCATTCTTCTGTCAGCAGAAAATTACAAAAACACGTGATGTATAGATAGATAAATCCAAAAGACAAATGACATAACATGCTCTTCTTAAAGTAGAGTTTTAAATAAATAAACAAGGAACTTTGAAAAAGATACATAAACTAGATATTACTTTTTAGGGAGCTAAACCGACCTGAGTGAAAACTATCTACTGTAAACCTTCTAGTCTATGTAATTCATTGTTAGGAGAAGGCTACTAAGAAACACTGAAATAAGCTTGTTATCGTTCTCAAAGACATATGTTTGCTATAAACCAACAATTTTCTAAAACCCATGTACGGAAATGCTAGAATTGTGTTTGAAAGATGTGTCTGCTGGCTGGCTTTCACCAAATAAAAACTTAAGGTTGGCAGGCGATTGGGGAAATTTAAACTAAACATTTACGTTTTATAATGTTCCCTTATAAGTAGCATATAATCTCGAGCATACTGGGATCCATGTAAGGTCAAACCGCAACTGGGTGTTCTATTAAGAGGAACGTGAAAACAGCTGCCAAGAAACTACGTATTCTCTTCACTTTAATTCAGTAAAAATTCAGATTCAAAATATGTATAGTAAAAACATATTCGCGTGACGAGATTTATAGCGTTGCTTTAACTTTGATGAATTGTTAAGGATATAGAGCTCTAAGAGAATGGACTGGATAATTAATATATGTGTCCACATCGCTTGGACACTTATAACAATATAATATGATACATTGCACTGGTGTGAAGCAAGAGTGTACCCCTTGTATTCGTATTATGGATATACTAACCTCTGCCTGCGACTTCGTCCTCATGGAATAGTAACTTTGGGCTAACGCTAAAACTCAGCGCAAGCTCTCAGGATGCAAAAAAAAATCCAAATTTGATACACTCTTTTTTTCATTGGTGCTCCGCTCCTATTGGTCTCAGCATGATGATATATAACATATAACCTTCCTTGATAAAAGAGCTACATAACACTGAAAGAATTTTTCAAATCGGACCAGTAGTTCCTGAGATTACCCCCTACAACGTCACAAACTCACAAATCCACATTACCTTTTGATAATATAATATTAGTATAGATTATAAAAAGGATTTAAATAATACAGGGTTAGTTTCAACAGCATAACTTATTTTTTAAACGAAATAACCATTACAGACATAAACAGGTCTTATGATAGAAATATATATCTTAATTGGTAGCAATTTAGAACGGGTACCGCCTTCCAGTGTTCGCACGATACATACCGCTTCTGCAAAAAAAAAGAGAAATGTATTATTAATTATTTTCATGATGATAATATATCGTTATTTCATGTATTTTTCTTTTAAAGAAGTCATGAATAAATAAAAATGAGCGTACAGAGATTTCTCTGGATACGATTCCAAGTAATACAGATTACAATCAGATATGCTAATAATCCTTCACTTATAACAATTATACAAAATTTAATTGGCTTAAAAAATATAAATAAGAATTATTGAGGGCTGTCTCTTTAAAAAACAATTCATAAACATTGAAAAATAATTTCTCAAGTTACAAAAACAATGCTTTAAATATTATTTCGAACTTACTCCCACTTCCTCAAATCATCATTGCCCACACGAATTTCTCTGCCGCGGCATGTGTCCAATGAGATTTGTAGGCTACTGGAACATTCTCTACCTACTATGTGGTTATAAGAGATGGTAGCCGCAAATACTTCCCAAGCGCGATTATGGTTGCAGAGGTTTGTTAAGCATCCTGGCTGGGAGATTCCGCCATTAATGAATATATCAGCACGAGCTATAGCGGAACCAATACCAAGCCCTCCAGCTGTGTAACCACCATCGGTATGGACAGCTTCGACATATGATCCATCACTAGGACCAAGACGGTTGGAATTAGTGTTCCATAGAGGGCCAGCGGGGTCCAAGCCTGTTGATTACGAATCGTTAATTTTAGGAATACTTCCGTAAATTGCTTTTCAAAGAATATTGGAATTTTTAAGGTAACAAGTTTTCTGATAAGTTACAGAATACAATATACATTTTAATATGCAATCGAGCAAATTACCTTGAACATATGAGTTCAGTTTACAATAAGTAATAAACTTTGAATTTTAAAAGTGAATTTGTTTTTTTTAAATTAATTGAAAAAATCGAATACAAAACCATTTTTTTTAGTAATTAACATTTTTCATTACTTTAGTTATTCTACATTATAACGTAATTTACATAATATTCCATTTACCTGTAACGCGTACAACTCTGCCACCAAGTTCGCGACCAGCATTTCCGACTAGGTGAGCACCAAGACTGAATCCAACCAGGTGCATGCTTGAATATGGAGCGCCAGTAACACTATTAAGGAAAGCTAAGAACTGTCCTAAACCACGGCCAACAGCAGGGACTCCTCTCATGGCAGTAACGTAGTCTGACATGGCTAGCCGCCTCCAGTCCAGGACAATGATATTAGCATCGGCCTTTCTCAAGTACGCTGAAACCATTCAAGCCAATTATTATAAATATTCTTTAGTGTTTCGTGTTTCTGCTTCAATTGCTTATATAAATTCTTGGTCGACACAAAGCGGAAAATAGTGTAAATTATTTTTGACGAAAGTCAATATTTGAGAGCAATGTCTGAAATTTTTATTTAAGCGGGTTACAACTTAATAAAATAAAAGTGTACTGAATACTAAAGCAAGAAGAATATACCTATCAGGTTTTTAAACAGTATGAACGTATTTTACTACATTATGATACAGTGAAATAAAATCAGTACACCATTTCCATTTTTCGAAATAAAAACCCGCTATGACATATAATAAAACAAATATCATACGGGCGAAGCCACTGACACCTATTAAAATATTCTATAAGTACAAGCAAAAAACTAGATGAAACAATTGCAAAGGTTTTATTAACGTGTTAATAATACATTAGATATTAAAAAGTACTTTAAAAATGCTATTAAATTTCATCGCCTATTGCAAGTAGTTTGTATAATTACTATAGAATACTTTTACATTGCTTTTAACCAATAGAACTAGATCACAAAAATAATAACTATATAATAGGGTGGACCAAAAAAATTTACTATTTTTTTAACTTTATTCTCTGAAAAATAGGTTGGTAGACACCTCAAAAAAGTTATCTCCAAGTATGATTTCATAAATTTGTAGGATATTTAATTCTCTACAAAAAAGGTCTGTTACATTTTTTTTTGTAAACATCACCGTTTAAAAGTTATTGGAGGTAAAAGTTTGATTATTTTCAGGCAGATTTCTTTTTTCTTATATCATCGTCATAAACAATCATACTTCAACTGAGACATTTTTTTTTCAATTAGTGAATACCGAGATATGAATTTTCTTTCTAATAATAAGGAAAAACAAAAAAACTCAGAGGCGGTAGACTTTCCTGTTAAAATTAAGAGCTCATACTTGGAGAGAATTTTTTTGAGGTGTCTACCAACCTATTTTTCAGAGTATAAAGTTAAAAGAATAGTCATTTTTTTTGGCCCACCCTATTATATAGCTCTACTATTTTTGTAATCTAGTTCTATTCATTAAAAACGATGTAAAAGTATTCGATAGTAGGTTGTCTACCAACCTATTTTTCAGAGCATAAAGTTAAAAAAATAATAATTAATTTGTTTAGCCCACCCTACTATATATCCTCATAACATCGACAACTTTGATGACGAATCTTGACTTCAGCATATTAATTAATTAAGTGGTAGAGCCACGCTGAAACTATCACTGGTTTCAGCATGAATGGGTCGGCTCGTCCGGGGTAGTACCACCCTCTCATAGAAAACGGACGTGAAGTAACAGTGCTTGCATTGTTGCGTTTCGTTCGGTCAGTGAGAGCGCCGGAG
>MU159326.1:193034-209797 GCA_015888305.1 Antheraea pernyi | reverse complement strand
TATTTGGATTACTAGACTTGATATTATTTATAAACAAATCTGGAAACCAGTGTTATTAGGTATGTTGTTTGGCTATACAACATTAACAAGGTATACAAATAGGCTTATTTAAATAATTACATAGATATCATAGTTACCATCTCTAATAACCGGGTTTAAGTCGGTATTCTGGTTGCTGAGCCATCCATGAGCAACCACCATTGTCGGTACATTTGGATTAAAATTTGATGATCTAATTGAGTTAGCATTGTTGATTACCAAAGTTTGAGATGAAGTTGGATTACGCCTGAAAATAACAAATGTCATTAAATAACAAGAAAGGTTAAATCGAGTGATTATCTACAATTTGCGTGTATCTTTAGATTATTCTTGGGACTACTGCGATTCTGTAGCACTTTTGGGATATTTAGCATATGCCAAGGTTGAGAATTTTTATGCCATCATATGTAAGAGAGTTGCTTCCATCCTGGCCAAACTTCGTGATAGTTCTAACATTATAATAATGAAAACAGAAAACAATGACAGATGACATATATGTACGATATTCCTCTCATGAAGCACTGGATACGGGTTATCGTATAGTGTTGTGATATTATGTGGCATCTTTATGCAACATTGGTTTAAAACATACATCAACACGTTTAATTTAGTTTGATCAATTAATTCTTTAAACTTAGTACATAGTAATGAATTAATATATCATTTGTTTCTGTGGTTCCTTGTTGTCTGATAAATAAATGTTATTTGCCGTGAAAAAGCAATTAAGCTTTTTTTTTCATAGGAGGCAAACGAACAGGTGGGTCACTTGGTGTTAAGTGGTCACCACCGTCCATAGATATTTGCAACACCAGGGGTGTTGTAAGTGCGTTGCCTGTGTTTGGGGGAAGAGGGGAAGGGGAAGTGGGAGGGGAGAGGAGAGAAGACTCAGGTGGGTTTCCGGCGCTCTCACTGACCGAACGAAACGCAACAATGCAAGCACTGTTACTTCACGTCGATTTTCTGTGAGTGGGTGGTACTACCCCGGGCGAGCCGACCCATTCGTTCTGAAACCAGTAATAATAACTTCAGCGTGGCTCTGCCACCTACTAAAAGCTGCTATGTTCCGTTCCAAAGGTTATGATTTGCTAAACTAGCATATAAGGAACTCCAATTCAATTACCTACCTACCGACCAAATTCAATTCATAATGACTGACCTCATGATTGCGAACCTGTTGATTTTTATCGCACATAAATGTACGCTGCAATATCACCTCATATAAGATTCTGTTTGCTAGTTTATAATGTTTACATTATTACGCATTATTACAATATTTACAAGATAACCTCAAAAATGAAAGTTGTTCTAACTAAGGCCAGCTAAGAATAGAATGCTTTCACTAAGGACTAAGTTGGAATACCTTCTATGTGTTGTTAACTACATCTTCGAATCGCAAGAGCAACGCAAGTATTGCTAGTTTGTGATAGAAATAACTATGGCGGTTTCGCAGTTAAAACTTGCACAGATTAACTACCATCTTTTGCGTTAATATGTCCAAGACTAAATGTAATAAATTACTACGTAAATCTTTACCAAAATAAACAAATGATTTGCATACCCCATAAACATAAAAATAGTGTCAAAATACAACTCATAAGTATGTAATTAGTAGAAACGGTGCAGAGAAATATGGGTAATATAAGATTTGTTTTTAATTCATAATAATTCACCTGGTAAACAAAAGGTATAAGTTGTTCGCTGGGTTCCTCTCGACCTCATTTAAAACTTCCCAATCAGGTTCTGCCTCTAAGTCAACTTTGTGCATTATGCCATCACCACCCGGAAACTCGATGAATCGTTCGTACCGGTTTTCTGGTACATCTTGTTGCACGGGCACCGCAGATACGGCATATACTATAACCATATTGATTTGTCAAACATATCATTAATATTATATATTCGCAGTTGCAATAGTATAAGCTTATGGTAAAACTTGAGAAGTTAAAGTAAGAAGTAAAGAAGAAGTTAAAATTATACGAATAAGAAAAACAGGTGTATGTACTTGCTCGCCAACGGATATAAGCAGCGTAAGATCGGTTGTTCTAGTGGTCGTTGGAGGAATTTCACGCCCAGTAATGAACGTATTTCGGTTGAATGGGTGGATTTTCGCAAATAGTATTTTTGGACTTATATCTATTCTGTTTGCAACTTGCATATTGTAACTAATGGATTAGTATATTTATAACCGCATAGTTCATGTTTTTTATCTTTATAATATGGTTAATAAACAATATTAAAAAAATAATCAAAGTTAATTATTTTACAATTGGACGTAGTTAAACGAAAACGACCCACCTCACACTCTGTTATGTTTGAGATATTCAAGTTTTAAGTTCAGATCATGTTTCGTCTTTGATTCTCCGCTTTAATTTTTTGGGGTTGGGTTTAACTAAATTGTGATTTATCTATATCTATCTATCTATACATCGAATAAAAATGTAAATCTAACGTGCCTGTATTTTTACGTCTTTCGTAAAAAAATTGTTACAGCTGTCTAGGAATAAATAATAGAATACATTTCAATTGTTTTTAGAAATGTCTGTTTGTATGAACACGCAACACCGCTAAAGTACTGGGGATAAAATCATAAAGCATATCTTCGGGAGTGACTTAGTCTTTATTTTATTAAAATCGGTGCAATATATCATAAGTTATTGTAATTTTAATGACGGGTCGAGTTAAGTACGAGAGAGAAGTAGTAATCTTTAACTAATTTGGTTGAACACGCTAATCTCAGGAATTACTGGACCGATTTAAAAAAAATACTTCAGTGTTAGATAGCTACTTCATCGAGGAAAGCTATTAGTATATATAACCTCACCAAGACCAAAAAGAACGGAATACTGGTGAAGAATTTTTCAAAATCGTTTTCTTTCTTTTTGAGAGCTTCCGCTACGTTTTAAGTCGCGGTCAGAAGCTAGCTTGGAATATTTTGGTAAATATGATTTTCTCAATAACGATCTAAGAAGCTTGGAGCAATTTCAATTTAAAAAAATAATGACCCGCATACATGTGGGTTGGTAACGTATGGTCATTATAACATGATGCGTTGAAATTTTACTTGGATCGTTTTTGTTATATTAAAGTTTTGTAGCTACCGACTATGTCATCCTCTTTGGCAGACAACTTTTGTATATATTGTAAATAGAACGTCGTTCAAACAAATGAACGACCGCGTCTCTAAAACAGACAATGATCGTTCATTTGTTTGAACGAAGTTCTATTTACAATATATACAAAAGTTGTCTGTCAAAGAGGATGACATAGTTGGTAGCTACAGTTTCAACTACATAAAGTGTTTTGGTATATATAACTCATTCTTGCCCATAGTGTGGGCTGGATCCTTTCCATTTAACTACGCCCAATTATATAAAATTGGAATTGGGTGAAATGAAAATGGATAGTCTTATTCAAAATATTTTATATTCATACTGGTAATAAAATAATCAATTGGCAATCAATTTGTTAAAATAGACTAGATACTGATTCTAATTATCGTGACTTCGATGCCTATGACTAAATATTTAGAATATTACTCACCCGTTACAAGGAGCAAGACCAAGACTTTCCCTTGCATATTGTATACACTAGACGAAGCAAACTGTAATTTTGCTGGCAAAAATCAACTAATATATTTTCTACATATCAGCTGGAGTGTATATATTATCTTATCTCTTGTACATCAGAACAAGATTTTAAAAATTTGAATCTAGTAACGAATTTCAATTAATATGCATTAACACGATGACATACAAAAAAATCCAGAAAGTAATCAATCGTTGAAAAACATTGATTTTAACAATTTATTATTCGGATAAGTAAGTAAAAAAATGTTTTCAAATTTAATTTATAATTTATTTATTAGCTAATTATTAACGAAAATTCTTTTATTTACGAATATAATGGTTTTTGTATATCTCAAATTCCGTTTGTTTGTATTTATATGTTATCAGAATGTTCGAATGATAAGATTTTTAACACGTTGTCTGCCAGACGGATTTTCCATAGCTTGTCTGAGGCGCCAACATGAATTTTTCATTATTTTATGCATATTTTTGATGTTCAATAGGTACAATCTCACCTGGTGGTAAGTAACGATGAAGTCGACGATGTATCGCGTTAACCCACTATATGCCTGATCACTCTACTCTTGAAGACTCTCAATATTATTATGATGAAATATTGTTTCCAGAAAATAATATGAGTTATAACATCGTGTTTGAAGCACTTTTTGTGGTGGGGGTCGCCTTTGCTCTCCGCGGTGCTGTAGGCAATTATTAAGGTTGTTTTCTTTTTAAACGATCGTGCTTCGGTTCCTAATTAATAATAGTATGATGGTATTAGGCGGTATTAATGAAAAATTGATCAGTATCCATTTTTACTATAAGTATGTAGTTTTAGTATTGACCGCGCCGGTCACGCTGTAGAGAAGTTGAGTGCCGGTCACCGCTGACCCCCCATGGCAGTCAACGTGTTAAGGTAAGTTGGGTGAAATATACGTTCCAAAGATGTAATCAACTAAAAATTATCTTTATTATGTCACATACAATAGGCATTGTTATTAATAATCTATCTATACTAATATATAAAGCTGAATAGTTTATTTGATTGTTTGTTTGTATGGTTGAACGTGCTAATCTCAGGTACTACAGGTCCGATTTGAAAATTCTTTCGGTGTTAGATAGCTCATCTACCGAGTAAGGCTATATTATATCATCACGCTAAGACCAATAGGAGCGCAGCACCAATGAAGAGTATTTCAAAATCGGGCTGATTTTTCCTTTTAGCTGCGTGTTAGAGTTAGTATTATATACGTTGCCATGGTAACGTGGTAACTTTCTATCGCAAACATTTTAAAAGTTTATTTTGTGTTTCTATTCATAAATTTAATTCTATGTTTCTTTTGTTTCCAATTTTTTATTTGTTATCTATTACGTATTATAAAAATAAAGCGTGTGTATGTAAAATTAAAATAACAACTTATTGATGAATGGATATGGCTCTAAATAACATTTTTTTAATATTTCGTCTTAACTTTTATTTAGGTTTTTTATTTGCCTTCGGCCGCAGTCGAATATCCGAAATGCTTGAAATGATTTTGACGGGACTGTCACTGGCAGATAACTCACAATATAATAAGTAACAATATTGGACCAATTTTCACGAGATTTTTACAGGCAGATAACTAACTAATGAGCTATTTTATTTTAAACTAGTGAGCTCGGCAGAAATTGTCCCGCCCTGATAATCATATACATTAATACGTGAAGCCTAAACTTTGTACCCCTTTTTAAAGGAAATGCGTGAACGGATGAACGTGAAACTTGGCATAGTTAAAGTTTATATGGAGGAGAAGTGCAGAAAGCTATTTATTTTATATAAAATGCATTAGAAGTACATTAAATTAATTAAAATATGCATTACTCATACTACTGCTTCAATTTTACACAACATATACACACATGTAAATAAAAAAGACATTTTGACATCTGTCAATAAAGGACTTCAAAAAAGGTTGTGAAGGAGGTTGCTATGCTCGACTGTATGTATTATTTTACTCTTACGTTCCAATTACCCTTTTTCATTCTACATTCAACAATGATATTATAACATACAACTATTATTATAATAACTGAGTAACCATGATAAAAACCTTTGATTATAGAAGTAAGTTGACAAAAGAACCCTAATAAAGTACAAACTTTAAAAAATCAATGAACTATGGGCGAATGTTGACCACTGGGCGCCCACTAGTAAAAAAAAAACCTTGACAAATTATACCTAAGCCTTCCCCATGAATGATTCTAGTTACTAGTGAAAACGGCATGAAAATCCATTTTGTAGTTTCTGATTTTGTAGTGTAGTTTCTGCGAACAAATAAACAGACAGACTTTGGTTTACACCATGTAGTGATATGTAATGATGAACCTGTGCGTTCGTCCGTGTGTAATTGATCAAAAATGATCTGTTAACTGCAAACAAGCGCGTGAGACGTGCTCTGTACTGGACTCCAAGAATAAATATATATAATTTAAAGTCATATATTTATATGTAATTTGAATTATATTATCTTATTGGTCAATTTTGCGGCCATTTTGATTTATTTACCGCGTTTCCGTCTACATAACTCAGTGGTTATAGCAACGTATAAGAATAACATAGTTATATCGACAATACATTATATCTATATAATAAACGATTTAGCACATATTGTTCGATAATGTATAACTTAAAATTTTCATTACTTTCTTATATGATGTTAGTGAGCACTAAGGGTGGTATAGTAGGTTAAAGTTCCAGGTATGTTGCTGATGATAAATCCCATCCCATTCGATATACTACTAGTATTCACATATCTAATGTACACGTTACATGTCACAATAGATGGCGTGCATGTCGTAGTTACAAATGTTTTTGAAAAAGCATTTCTGTAATGTACATACTTACAATTTTACATTTCTTTAATACATTTTAAAATAACGCGTGCGACAGAAATGTCTGTCTGTCTGTATATGAACACGCATCACTGCTAAAGTACTGGGTTTACAATAAAACCTCGAATCATAAAGCATATCTTCGAGAGTAACTTAGTCTTTGTTTCATTAAAATCGGTCCACTCTATCATAAGTTACTGTAATTTGAATGACGGCTCGAGTTAAGTACGAGAGAGGAGTAGTAATCTTTAACTCATTTGGTTGAACGCGCTAATCTCAGGAACTACTGGACCGATTTGAAAATATCCTTCAGTATTAGATACCTCATTTATCGAAGAAATCTATTGGCTACCATCACGCTAAGTCCAGTGGGAGTGGAGCACCAATTAACAACGTTTCAAAATCGATTTTTTTTCTTTAGAAAGCTTCCGCTGCTAACAGTTCGTCCAAAGTAACTATTCCAAGCGGATGAAGTCGCAAGCAGAAGCTATTTCACAATAAAATAATACTACTGGTATAGCTAGCGGTCGAAATTCAAGTATAATTAATTATCATTTTAAATCGCAATATTATTGAAAAATACTGTTTCCAAATTTCTTTATCGACAGCATTAAAACTTTTTTTATTTTTGGCAACTAATCTTTAAATTATTACTGCCATTGTCAAGCGAGTATCGCCACTACAAGTTTCTTAATATAATTTCAATGAACTAACAAGACGGTGGCCATCATGTTAGAACTTTCCTGGGAGTTTTTGTGGTAAGTCAGAATCCATGCTCCGTGGTATTATTTCCGATCCACTTCACTTCACAAAAACAAAACTTTATTACGTAAACGCACCACCAACATTACACAATATAGAGCCAAACAACACAAGATTATAAATGAAATATAAAGACCACTACATGGCATTCCAAGATCCCGCCAAAAACTCTCAAACATTAAAACTTGTTAACTGTTTCTAAATAAAAAGGTTGACAAATAGAGGTTAAAAAGTTATTGTACTGTTTTCTATTCTATTTATATTTAAATAATAGATTTATTAGTTTATAATATTTAACATAGTTATCTTTGTTATTACAATGACTTCCTAATAACTTAAGCAGTTAATACATAACGTTTATTTGTAATTCTACCTTTGGTTAACATTAATTATAACACATTAAAAATGTGTGTAAAAACCCACCCTCTCACAGCAAAACCGACGTGAAGTAACAGTGCTTGCATTGTTGCGTTTCGTTCGGTCAGTGAGAGCGCCAGAGGCCCACCTCCCTACCCCTCTCCTCTCTCCCCTCACTCCTTTTCCCCCAAACACAGGCTGGCTACGCACTATCGACACCCCCGGTATTGTTGTTAGTGTCTATGGACGGTGGTGATCATTTAACATCAGGTGACCCACAAGTTCGTTTGCCAGTGATGACATAAAAAAAAAGAATTAGAGAATATGTATTCATATAAGCTTACGTTAGTTTAAATATAGCTATGCATTGTTTGAGAGCTTAGAAAACAGTTATTTTTAAAATAATCTGCAAGCCAAGTTTCATTACGTTTTTTTTGTTCTTAAGGCATTTTAATACCATATAGTCTCAAAAAGATATTGAAATAATATTGTTTTATATCTTGCATTTTTATGTTTTGACCGATAATTGTTATTTTAATATTGATAAATAATCACGGTCTTATTACATAAATAAAATGAACACGGGCTTAACACGAATTTTGCTAAGCAGTGCCTAAAATTTTAAACGTAGTTGAACATATATTTTAAATATTGGATTACAAAAACGCGTCTAGCTAAACGTCTGGTGTAAGTATTTTATGCTTGCATCTTTGAATAGCCTTCGTTCAATTCGATCTCATCATTCAAAAACGTTCCATTACATTCACATACAGATATTTCGCGAACAATTTCAATTCATGAATAATATTTTTGTTCAGATATTCAGTAAGAGAATTTACTTATTTTAAGTTTTTATTTTAATTGTAGCACGGCAAAGTAACTACACTATGCCTGTACAGTACAGTCCAAAAACAACGGCGACCACCGAGTGAAACACTATCACACGGTCACCGCTGTCATGTCGGTCTGCAAATAGCTGGATATGCACAGGCTGATACCGAAACGCGATCCGCAGAAGCGAATCACTATGACGGGCTTTTTCGCTATATACTTGGTGGTTGCAACTCAGTCAGGCTGTGAAACCCTACCACCCCGCAAAGTTAATTTGGTTATCATTATTGTGACATTTTAGTTAAAAGAAAATGATGTACTTGTTAAAATAAGCATTTTATAATATTAATATATTACCTCAGAGTGCGTGCGGTAGAATAGCTGTATAATGCCAGATTAACAGATTGTCAAATACATTAACAAATGTCATTAGTGTCATATAGTAGTAGTTATGATTTACTTGTGAATCTCTACAATTGTGTAATTTATTTATTTCCTCCAAATCAATTATACCGAAGAAATTCATAATTTATTACGAAACGTCTTTCGCCGGCAAATAGAAATACAATACATCACAACAATAAAATAAGAACTGTCAACTTAGACAAGTGTAGAGGATTTTTACGAGTACATCACAGGTGGTAGAGCCACGCTAAAGCTATTACTGGTTTCAGCATGAATGGGTCGGCTCGCCCGGGGTAGCACCCAGCTCACAGAAAACCGACGTGAAGTAACAGTGCTTGCATTGTTGCGTTTCCTTCAGTCTGTGAGAGTGCAGGAGACCCACCTCCCCTCCCCGTACCCTCTTCCCCTCCCCTCCTCCCTCTCCAACACAGGCTGGCAACGCACTCGCGACTCCCCTGGTGTTGCAAGTGTCTATGGACGGTGGTAATCACTTAACATCTGGTGACCCACCTATTCGTTTGCCTCCTATTATATATATTAAAAAAAAAAACATTTAATGGATGTTCGCTGTAGGTAAGATACTCTTTTGTAATCAAACTTTTTTAAAGCAAGTTTTAATTGATGGAATTCAGAGAATTCATCACGTATGTAACATTTTTGTGATAATACGGCAATTGTTGAATAGTTTTTATAAATTAGAAGAAAAAATGAGATTTAAATTGATACGTTTCTTAAAATACATTTTTGTTGTTGTATTTTTGACTTATTTTGAAAAAAGCTAAAAAACAGGATAACTCCAAACTGGTTCACTTTGGTAGAATGCGTGTAGGGTTTTAAATTATTACAAATAGTCAACCCTATCACCTTCTAACGGGAATACGACGAATTTCCAATAATCATGTATATTTATCTACTAATATTTACTATCAGTGCAATAAACGGATAGGAACTAAATATACACTGAAGCAAACGAAACTCTTAATACTCTAATCTATTAATCAATCAAACTTATGTTGAGCTGCAAAATAACTATATCATTATCATTACATAGTATAAAATAAAGTCCACTACCGCGTCTGTCTGTCTTTTTTTTCTAACTGACTACGCTATTGACCTAACAAGGTCTTAACAGCTTCACCGGACTACTAAGTCAAGCGCTTAAGGCACTCAGTCGATTTTATTTGACAACTAGCTCAAGGGTGTACGGCATACCTCGGCTTTGGCTCTTGCCTGATACATTTTTTTTTAATGGTAGCACGGCAAAATAACTGCACTATGCCTGATGGTAAGCACAGTACAATCCGCAAACAATGGTGACCACCGAGTGACACACTATCCATCGCCGGTCGCCGTTGTCATGCCGGCCTGCGAAAAGCTGGATATGCACAGGCTGATCCCGAAACGCGACCCGCAGACGCGAATCACTATGACGGGCTTTTTCGCCATATACATGGTGGTTGCGACCCAGTCAGGCTGTAAAACCCTACCACCCCACTATCGTCAGTGCCTCATTCGTTATTCAGCAGGGTGCACCACGTGCAGTTGAGGTTGGCTTGGGTGTCTCAAGTCTTAGATGTTATTCGACACCCCTTACACCCCAATTCGTACATGCGATTCGCGACCTATCTTTTTTTTTACCGTGGGGAATCCCTTATGGATACACCACACTCCCGGGGGAAAGAGAGGGTTATGTCCGACTCGCACGGACTAAAACCCCACGGTGTACGTTTGCCGCTATAGTTGGGGTGGCACGAGATCTCTATAGACTTCATCGTGCCGCCCCAGCGGTTGGCCCAGCAGCAAAAGTGCCGCCGCCGGCCCCCGTCTTGTTAAGAGACAGCCGTGTACATTCCGGCCATGTCATCCGTCCGCCGGACCTGTGCAATGGGAAGATGGGCCCCCCGATCCATCTTCCCTGGTCCGGTTACAGTGGGAGGAGGCGGTCAAACTGACGCCGCAGAAGGAGGCCATTGCATTCCAGTTATCCTCACTACCGAGCATGGCCGCAACCACGCTCGGCAGTGAGAGGTCTTGCCCTACCACCGCAGCCAGAGTGCGACGTTGCTTCTCCCACGCAGCACACTCAGACAGAGTGTGCTGCGCGGTATCTTTGTCACCTATCTTTTTTTTTTCAACGTGGGAAACCCCTTCTGGATACGCCACCCTCCCGGGGGAGAAGGTGGGTTATGTCCGACTCGCACGGACTAAAACCCCACGGTGTACCGACAGACCGTTATTGTGGGGGAGGCAAGGGATCGAACAAGCTAATCAACCTTGTAGAGCCGCCCCCACGGTCCGCTCGGCGGAAGGTGACCGCCGGGCTCCTACCTATAGGGAGGCAGACTGGGCACACACCAGCTGCCTCCCCTCGTCCGCCGGTTCGTCACCTATCTGAGCTAACCTAAGCTAACTAATTATACATATATGAGTTGTTGAAACATATATGTGTACCAAGCATACATACCTCAACCACTCTTATATATATTTCGTATTGGATAATTTTCTAAACTATTTCAGTTTGATAAGGGAAAAAATAAAACCCTTCCACTTGCATGTGTAAGCGTGTATGCGTGCACGTGTGTGGAGGTGACATGTGTAATGTTGTCGCAGTGATGTAAGATTCTGTGTCACTGTATCGCGCGAGCAGCGTACTCAAGGGCTCCACGCCGAGGGAACGGACCTATACTAGTATTGGTCAAGATAGGAAGTTGGTAGGTACTGTTAGATGGATAGAGCAGATATAAACATAAGACAAAATGCATATGTTTGAAGTCAATTTATTAAGAATTTAATAAACAGGTAGTTACCTAAAATAAAATATAAAATGTGTTCGTCGATCATTGTACAGTAATTTATATATACCTATGATATGTATATATGTTATATTCCTGTGATAAAATAAATAATTAAGATATTAGCGATATTTTTATTCAGCAAGATAAGAACCTGTTGCATTAAAATGACAAATATTCTGATAGTTTCATAATACTGATAAAAATCTTACAGATTATGAACGCTACTATAGCTGCGTGGTCTATATAAGAAATGTTATTCGTAGCACATGGACGTAAATTTTGATAAACATGTACGTTCGGCTTGACTTACTATATAAATAAAATAATAGAATTAAAAAATATATTTTGATTCAAAGTATTCTATTATTCATAGTGGTAATAAAATAAATAACTGGCAATCAGTTTGTTAGAATTCAATTATGCAAAAAAACCAAGGGAAGAAGGGAAGATTAAAACGATGGTAGCTCAAAGATGGAGTCTTTAGGCATCATGCCTATTATAGAGGTTTTAAATCCTACAATGAGCATAAACCTATGCTGAAGGAAAACATCGATATGAGACTATAATATAGAATACTATATCTTAGTACTCTTCTGGCCAATAAACTAAATATATATTCACTCTGCGATCCAAAAGCGTTTTGTTCTCCAAAATGAGATCATGTCATTTGCTGGTCATTTCTTGAGTAGGTAATCCCTAGTTAATTAATGACTTCAAGCTCATCTAGTTCATCTACCTTCATGGTGCGACAATGGACAAAGGATCGTGTGAGTCAAAATGCCAGGCTCCCTCGCTGGTGGGAAATAATCTGGCACAAACCCAATCGTCTCTCTAATACAATGAGAATATGTTTCATAATACTCCTGATAAAAATCTTTCAGATTATGAATACTAATATAGCTGCGAAGTCTATATAAGAAATGTTATTGGTGGCACATGGACATAATTTTTGATAAACATGTACGTGCGGCTTAACTTACTAAATAGTAGATACAAAAAATATATTTTGATTCAAAGTATTTTGTTATTCATAGCGGTAATAAAATAAATAACTGCCAATCAATTTGTTAGAATTCAATGATGCAAAAAAAAACCAAGGGAAGATTGACTTAAAACGGTGATTGCTCAACGATGCAGTTCTTAAGTATCATGCCTATCAAAGAGGTTTTAAATCCTATAATGAGTCTTAAAACCTACGCTGAAAAAAAAATTGTGATGAGGCTATATTTTATTTTTTATTATAATACTATTTTTTAGTACTCGTCTGGCTAATAAACTAAATATATATTCATTCTGCGAGCATGTCACTTGCCCTAATCCTAAGTAGGTAATCCCTAGTTAATTAACTGCTTCAAGCTCATGTTTCATGCCTTCATGGTGCGATAAAGGACAAAGGATCGTGTGAGTCAAAATGCAAGGCTCGCGCGCTGGTAGGAAATAATCTGGTACAAACCCAACCGTCTCTCTAATACAATGGGAATATGGGCCGACCCATCCTCCCTTAGTTCAGCTAGGGTTCAACAAAGGAGGAAAGAGGAGCAGGCGATTAAGACGTCCCCTCCTACCATCTGATTATCTTCGCCGGGTGCGCTCATCAGTTACTTGGGTCAACCAACGTCGACTAGTTGGTCAGCCTAGGACATCTTTTGACCATTCGCTTATGTATGTCTTTCTATGTCGGTGACCAAACGAGCGAAAAATAAACTGGAACTGTAACATACTAAATTAAATTCCTTTAATTTTGTTTTCCAAAATGTAAATACGAATAGCAAGGACCTCTCAGAAATATACGGTAGGCAAATATTGGTAGGTACTTGGATACGCCACTGACCGGACATATCAAACTAAATAATACTCTTCTATACATTTTGAACTTTATTTCTTCTAAATTCATGTCTTTACCTACTAAGGCTCGAATGAACAGCTTACTTTGCTGCGGAAAGACATAAATTTTGTAGAAACACCGGTAACATGGGAATCACATTTGTTCTATTTTTTATACGTGTTTGCCACAAGGTTTTGGCAGAATCTAGTTTGGGAGATGCCAAAATATTTTATGATTTAGTACTGCTATCTCATCGCCAAATCCACTGATTTGATGCTAGAAAAAACAAGTATTATAGTGTTAATATTCTTTATAGTTACAGCAAGATTACGTATAGCTAGATATAAATTAAATGATTGAAAGAAAAGTGTCGCAGAAAATACGAGTTTAGTATGAGGATTTTTTTTTATTGTAGCACGGCAAAATGACTGCACTGTACCTAATGGTAGTACAGTGCAATCCAAAAACAATGGCGACCACCGAGTGACACAGTATCCAATGCCAGTCGCCGCTGTCATGCCGGCCTGCGAAAGGCTGGATATGCACAGGCTGATCCCGGAACGCGACCCACAGAAGCGAATCACTATGACGGGCTTTTACGCCATATACATGATGGTTGCGACCCAGTCAGACTGTAAAACCCTACTACCCATCTTTCGCCATTGCCTCATTCGTTATTCAGCAGGGTGCATCACATACAGGTAAGGTTGGCTTGGATGTCTCAAGTCTTCGATGTTATTCGACACCCCTTATACCCCGCTCCCTCCCTCCTTTTTCCTCCCTTTTTCTGAAATCCCTAGGATCAGAGTGTCCCAGCTATTGCAGGACATTCTATTTCTGCAATACTGGTGATGTCTATATGGCATACTTTAAGAAGAAATACGATCAACAACATATTTGAAAAAAAATCCTTTACACAATATAGTATGAGAGAAAAAGAAGTCAGACTAATTATATCAATATAAAATCATAAATACGTATTACGCAATTTCCTCCTCCAAATGTGATCGCTTGTATTTATTTTTTTCATCAGATTTTTAACTCGAAGTCCGGTGGTGATATTATTACTTTTTAGTAATTTCAGAATACTCCTATATCGTATAATAATAAGTCTATGAAAAAAGCATACGAATAGGGCAAGCAGTGACTGATATAAATCGTATAGTACAGACATATATCTTAAGTTAGCTAGGTGGCTCCAGTGTTATTCATTCGGGGATGAATGGTAGGAATACCTTTGTATAGGATAACAAATTAAAAAACGTAAGACGTTTTTAATGCGACGAGTTTGAGAGCATTATTTATAAAAACGACGAATACGAACTTTTCTATTTACAATCAATAATATAAAACGCAGAGGTAGCACGTGCAATATCTATGGATTAACTTTTTTTTATTACTTCGTTTCCAATACGTCAGGGAACTCGGTTAAGACAAATTTCTTTTCAAAATCAAATTTGCCAGCAACGAATGGCGCGTGAGTTGAACTTGTGCCAATATTTTATTTAAATCGCCGAAAGTTTCCTCGCTCGCGCTAGAAACATTGAACGGTTTTAAAAGAACACCCGTTTTATTGGATATGGAACTAAAGATAAAACAATGGGTTTAAAAGTTACTTGGGAAGAAAATTGTGAATAGGAAATTAACTATTTCTTATTTTACTATTGTATTAGTAAAGAATAAAGCGTTGTCAGTCTTAAGATATCCTACTTAATTAATCTTCCGTTCTACCTAGTGGCTTGATATTACATTATTTAAAATTGGTAATTCAATGACATTTGAAGCGATGATATTATATTCCAAATCTGTACTTAATTTAATTAACGTTTTATGTACAATATCGTGTTGAATCTAGCGTAGAATCTTTTAATTCCCACCTTACCAATTGCCCTATTTCACTTGAAAATTCATCACTAATTATGCATGTACGTAATAGCTATGGTTTGAAAGCAAACGTAAGGTGAGTTTGTTAAAAAACGCTAACCTAAATCTATAAACATATTAATATAATATCTTTTTTTAGGATAACTTTACTCTAGGGATCAATTATTGTGTCATTGGGAACTTCACAAAAATAAAATTAAATGGATATAGAGTACACCCAGACTCAAAATATAATCATCTATGGTTCACGCGAAAAAAAAGTCTTTGAACGGATTCGAAAACCATAAAATTCAGTGCGGCGACATAGGCGATTCGATCATCATAACCAATCATTCAATGTAATGGACATGTATAACATATAGCATAATATTTCGATTGGTTTTACGTTTTGTGTTTATCAATCAAAATCACATTAACATACTCTTAGCACGCCAATAAGATTAGTTACCTAATAGTTACGTTAAGGTGTAAATAATGTATGGCTTAATGTAAAATTCATAGCCAACAATATATAGCGTGAGATGTAACATACAATTATTTTTATTTTATTTTTTATATCATAGGAGGCAAACGAACAGGGTCACCTGATGTTAAGTGATCACTGCCTTACATAGACACTAGCAACAGGAGTCGCAAGTGCGTTTCCAGCCTGTGTTTGGGAGGTGGTTCTCCGGCGCTCTCACTAACCGAGCGTAACGCATTAATGCAAGCACTGCTACTAGACGTTGGTGTTTTTGTGAGTCGGGCGGTAGTACCTCGGGCGAGCCGACCCATTCTTGCTGAAACCAGTAATAGCTTCAGCGTGGCTCTACCGCCTACCTTTCACCTACATTTCTTTGTTGTTTGTTATCGGAGGCCTTTATCTATGTTATTATGATGAATAAGTGTTATCAAGTAATAAGGAAAAATGTCTTCTTCTATGCCTTAACAGAATAATATATTTAATACACATATTTATACAGTATTAAGAAATACGACGAAACAAATTTTTATCAGTAAAATTACAACCTTAAAACAAAGTGCCTACTATTTGTAAAATGTGTCGACATTTTATCACGGCGTGTGTCACCTACGGCGAGTAAAAATGTATCTCGGAATTGTTTTTCTATTGTTTTAAAAGCTAAACGTGAAATTCGTTTCTATTATTTTTAGAATGTCGAGGGACACCTAAATATTTTATTTATAGAACGGGACTAACTAACCGAAATTGTGGAGAATGCAAAGATGAGAATGAAAAAACGGTGTTGTATATTTTTTACTAACAAAAAATTTAAAAAACTAACGTTTTCAATTGTTCACATTTTACAACGTGTTTGTATTGTATTTTAGTCGAAGTGGTACGAAATGAAGTCGTATGCAGCTATTCGTCAGAAATCGTATAATCGTATTAAAAGTGGTATAACCACGCTGTAGCTATTACTGGTTTTAGCA